>OZ004629.1:20851668-20979766 GCA_963924495.1 Nemapogon koenigi
CCTCGATTTCGTCGTCGTAGAGCTGGTACTCTTAAAAGTCTACGAGCGTGAAGATTAAGTTCATGTAGCCTGTTCCTAACAGCTGGTGTTGCAACCGTAGTCTCGCCACGAGTTGGCGAGCTGTGATATTGCTCTGCCTTCTAGCATCGTTTTGTAAAAAACTACTAAACCGATTTTCGTCATTATGTCTGTAAGATATTGTCGAAAAATTACTATATTCTTAAAAAAAATAAGTCGTCAAAATGGGTACATATTAAGATATTAAGAAAAATTTACTTATAAAGTCAGTTTTTCAAAATTTCTAAAAAACTACTGAACGAATTTTCACAAAATAAAAATGGGACCATCTGTGAAGTATAGGGTATACTTCACAGGTGGTCCCATTTTTCATTCAATTCAATTGGTAATTTAGTCATCATGACAATGCCTAGACCGGCGGAGATTTTGACTTTTAATGAATTTGGATGAGAAATATTTGAATAAGATTTAAATTTTTTTTTGTTTGATACATATTGAGATATTAAGAAAAATTTACTTATAAAGTCAGTTTTTTAGAAATTTTGAAAAACTGACTTTATAAGTAAATTTTTCTTAATATCTTAATATGTACCCATTTTGACGACTTATTTTTTTAAGAATATAGTAATTTTTCGACAATATCTTACAGACATAATGACGAAAATCGGTTTAGTAGTTTTTTACAAAACGATGCTAGAAGGCAGAGCAATATCACAGCTCGCCAACTCGTGGCGAGACTACGGTTGCAACACCAGCTGTTAGGAACAGGCTACATGAACTTAATCTTCACGCTCGTAGACTTTTAAGAGTACCAGCTCTACGACGACGAAATCGAGGGAGACGATTAGCATGGGCTCGTGAACATTTCCATTGGAACAATAATCACTGGGCACGTGTCATGTTTTCTGACAAATCTCGCTTCGGGTTTCATCCGGATTCCTGGAGAGTATTTACTGGCGAGTTCCTGGACGTAACAGCCGACTGCAGCATACCCAGGAAGTTCACCCTTATCAAGGCGGTACAGTAATGATTTGGGCCACAATCCGCTTCGGTGCAAGAACGGACCTCGTTTGGATACGTGGTAATTTGTGAGCTCTAAAATACCACGACAAGGTGGTCCGACCTGTTGTGATATCGCACCGACTGCAAATCGGTGAAGATTTCCTTTTCATGCAAGACAATGTTCGCGCGCACACTGCACGGTTGGTCATTAATGTATTCCGAGCGAACGACGTGTCGTTGTTACCGCGGCCGGCGCAGTCTCCTGACATGAATCCCATTGAGCACGTATGGGATCTTCTCGGACGAAGAGCTTATAGTGAGATGCCTGAAAATTTGCGCACTGAGGAAGACCTTTTTCTACATCTTTCTAGAATTTGGAACATGATCCCACAGGACACCATTAATAATATCATATTAAGCATGGAAAGACGATGTAGAGCGGTAATGAATATCTTAGGAGTTCCGACAGACTACTAATTTGAATATAATTTAGTTTTTCAAATTGTTGTGCCTATGTTTCTTGTTTTTTTTTAATTTTACAATTAATAGGCTGTGTGAAGTTGGCACCCCCAAATTCGATTTTTCATTTTTTTTTCATCAGGTTCGTTTGTCCACCGTTAGTCCACGTTTGTACACCAAAATTTTTTTTTGTCCACCTAGTCTCAAAAAAAAGTTATTCAAAAAATTAAAATTGGGGGTGGAAGTTGGCACCCCCAAATGCGAAATTCTATTTTTTTTTCATCCCGTTCGTTTATCCATCGTTAGTCCACGTTTGTCCACCGAAATTATTTTTTTGTCGACCCTTAAAAAAAAAGTTATTTAAAAAAAACTGAAATTGGGATGAAAGTTGGCACCCCCAAATGCGAATTTTCAACTTTTTTTCAACAGGTTCGTTTGTACATCGTTAGTCCACAATTGTCCACTGAATTAACTCGCGCATAACTACGTCTCTAAGGGTGGACAAACGAAAATATGTGGTGGACAAATGAGTTTCTGAAGTGGACAAACAGACCTACCCCTCAGAGAAGCAAATCCACCCCTAGGAAGTTTGAGATCCCACGACAAAGTTAAAATCTTTAGATACATACTTATATCACGCATAACTATATCTCTAAGGGTGGACAAACGACAATATGTGGTGGATAAACTAGTTTCCGAGGTGGACAAACAAACCAAAACCTCGAAGAAGCAATTTCACCCCTAGGAAGCTAGAGATCCTCCGTCAAAGTTAAAATCGTTAGCTATATAATTAACTCACGTATAGCTATATCTCTAAGGGTGGACAAACGACAATATATGGTGGACAAATGAGCTTCTGAGGTGGAAGAATAGACCTACCCCTCAGAGAAGCTAATCTACCCCTAGAAAACTAGAAATCCTCCGTCAAAGGTAAAATCCTTAGATATATAATTAACTCGCGTATAACTATATCTCAAAGGGTGGACAAACGACAATATATGGTGGACAAATGAGCTTCTGAGGTGGACAAACAGACCTACCCCTCAGAGAAGCTAATCCACCCCTAGGAAACTAGAAATCCTGCGTCAAAGTTAAAATACTTAGATATATACTTAATTAACTCACGCATAACTATACCTCTGAGGGTGGACAAACGACAGTATGTGGTGGACAAATAAGTTTCCGAGGTGAAAATTCGCATTTGGGGGTGCCAACATCCACCTCAATTTTATTTTTTTTTAAATAATTTTTTTTGGGGGTTGGACAAAAAAAATTTTTTGGTGGACAAACGTGGACTAACGATGGATAAACAAACGTGATGAAAAAAAAAATGGAAATTCGCATTTGGGGGTGCCAACTTCACAGGGCTCAATTAATACCACTTAATGTATTATTTACATATAATTTTTGTTTCCCTTAACTAGCGGACCCGGCAGACGTTGTCCTGTCCAAACGTTGGCTTGCCTGCTAATTACTTTCCTTCGTCAGTGGAAAACAACTACCACTACCACTACCCCTACTGCTACCACTACCATTGATTAAATAATAATTACTACGTAATAGATGTCGCACTGCTTTGATCTTGAAGAAACCCGACAATTTATTTACCTACAAACATTTTGGTGACGGAATTTAGTAAGCGGTACCGCTAAATTGAACTCTACGCACAGAGCTTAGAGCTCATATTACTACGCGCCTTACGCGGACCGCCGCAGGACAGGTGCACCGACAAACGCACAGGGTTACCTACAAATCCTACTAGCGGCTTGCCCCGATTTCGTTCGATTTGAGAGTAATATTAGGATGAGGTTGAAAATTTTTACGAGTTTAAATATGTAAGTATTTTTATCGCGATTTTAGTATTTTTGTATGAACAATATCCAAAGTTAGTGGTAGTAGTAGGGGGTAGGGGTAGGGGCAGTGCAGGCAAGCCAACGTTTTGTGAATCTGTGTGTATGTGGCGGGTAATCTCTGAAACTACATTTCCGATTCTGAAAATTCTTTCACTAATAGGAAGCTACGTTATCTCTGAGTTCTATAGGCTATTTTGTTCGAAAATATCCACGGGCGAAGCCGGGAGCGGATTGCTAGTAATTAATACTTTTAATTAAATTGTATTCTTAAAAAAATAAGTCGTCAAAATGGGTACATATTAAGATATTAAGAAAAATTTACTTATAAAGTCAGTTTTTCAAAATTTCTAAAAACTACTGAACGAATTTTCACAAAATAAAAATGGGACCATCTGTGAAGTATAGGGTATACTTCACAGGTGGTCCCATTTTTCATTCAATTCAATTGGTAATTTAGTCATCATGACAATGCCTAGACCGGCGGAGATTTTGACTTTTAATGAATTTGGATGAGAAATATTTGAATAAGATTTAAATTTTTTTTTGTTTGATACATATTGAGATATTAAGAAAAATTTACTTATAAAGTCAGTTTTTTCAAAATTTCTAAAAACTACTGAACGAATTTTCACAAAATAAAAATGGGACCACCTGTGAAGTATAGGGTATAAATTAAATCTTATTCAAATATTTCTCATCCAAATTCATTTAAAGTCAAAATCTCCGCCGGTCTAGGCATTGTCATGATGACTAAATTACCAATTGAATTACACTAATATTACAGATAAAACTATAGTAGGTATAAAATATAATTAAGGAAAAATCTGAAATAAAATTGCAGAGTTTAGAAATAAAAATTCAAAGGAAAATGTTTCTACAATAGCCGTAGCATTTTTTCGATGTTCTTTTTATTATTTTGCCCAGCCGTGTACAGTCCTGCAGCTCGAATTATTTCATAGGAATGCATTTGTAGTGCCATTTTTCGAAGAATGGAATGTTCAATTGTTCATATTTTGTTTGAGTCTTGCACACCATTACGGCATTATATATTTTGGCGTGGCTAGAAATACTAGTAATAATCTTCACATTTAACCAGTTTTCCTTAACTTAAATATGTGAAGTAGGTACCTATGTTGCCTTATAAATAGTAGGTCGAATTACTTTGGAAACTAAAAAAAATATAGATTTCCAATGGATTTTTTTAATACCTACTTATCAAAATCTTTAAAACATCTAGTAGGTGGAACATGAATAGAATAGCAATAGATGAAAATTTGTTTTCTAATAATGTTGATACAGTACCTCTACCTACAAACTTTAAAACATCATTCCCATGCAGCTGATCATAGGTACTTATGCAATATTATACTGTACCTATTGCTTCTTTGTAAGCTCCCCTGTTATTCAAAAGGGATTTTTGAATTGATCGCTATGGAGTTAGGTACCTATATATATTTTATAATGACGTGTTTAAAAAGAAGCAGGTGTGTCTGCACCTATTGTATGTGTTGTTGCACCTTAATTTCGTTGTGCATGAATACCTAGATACCTACCTACATATTTAATTATCTGTGCTCTGAGCGCATTAAAATTAACTAACACACACCTACATAAGTACCTATATAAAACATATGTATGCACTAAGGTCAGACCAAGTTTGACGCCCTTGTATGGCGCAGGAACAAATTAGCGCAAGTCCGACTCACACTTGGCCGGTTTTTATTATTTGTTGTTTTAGTTAAGAGTGTGCATTATAGTTATACTAGTTAAACGTTTGTATGTATTGCCATTATTCCTTTATTAAGATCGAGCAAAAATGCCGAATAAGGCACGTTTCTTGTATGGGGACCCCCTTTAATTTGTAACTTTATTTTATTTTTATTATTTGTTGCTTTAGCAGCCATAGTTATATGTCAAATGTGAAAATTTCAAGTGTCTACCTATTACGGTTCAAAAGATACAATCCTGTAACAAGCAGGCGAACGGACGGGCGCACGGAAGAACAGCGGAGCCTAATTTCCGTTGCCTTGCCACCCTTTGGGTACGGAATCCTATTGAAAAATAAATGCAGTTCTCTTGTAAGCGTTTTATAGGTATTCACAGGTTGCCGCCTTTTTATCGGCTTGTGATTTACTCCCTGAGTGGTTGAATTTAAAAAAAATAGTTTTCCTAGCTAGGCTGCTTACGTCATAAAAAGCAACTAAAATTTCTAATTTATAGTTATTTAGGGTACTTTTTAATATGATAAAGTTTATTAAAGATATATCCCCTCGACTGATCATCTCCTCTGGTGACAAGAAGCATGGCTTCTTCCTCGCTCAACGAATCAGCATCGCGATTCAGCGGGGAAATGTAGCGAGTATTCTTGCCACTTTTCCACGCGGACCTGGTTTATTTAGTTACGTTTAATGTTTAGATTAATTTTAAGGTTTTTATTATGTTATGTGTAAAAAGATAATATATTCAGGACATTAAAATAAAGTTCTCCCGCAAAATTCTGCATGTTTGAAATTTTTCGAGGTCGATTTGTGATTTTCTTCGTCAAAATTACAGGATAACTCCCCGTCTATGTCATCGTTTCCCAAACTGAATGGTCGTAGGTATTAAAATAATTAAGTAAGTATTATAACTTTATTTAGAGTCATAATTAGGTACCTATTATATTTATATTAAATACATAAGTAGGTACCTAATTAAGACTAAGTAACGACAAAACACTTTACTTTATTACGAAAGTAAAATAATTATTGTAGTTATGTTAAACTAGCTATCGCCTACGAGTTCACACGTGCGTACCTAGTTCAGAAAGTAGAAACATAATAGTAATACATAACTATATAATACGTAGGTAATTTTAAGTAATTTATATTGTAGTTATAGTTCACAAACTACCTACCTATATATAAACTCTAAATGCATTACCATTGGCATACTATAACTTCAGATAGACATAAACAAACATATTTCTAATACAACTGTAAATTTATCAATTCAATTTAACTCTTAAGTAATAGAGTAGGTATTAAAAATCTTACCTTTTCCTTCAAGTCTGGAGTATTCGGTTCTGTTGGGTTTTTTTTAATTTCGTCAGCATTTTTGTCAGACACAGGGAGTTTAACGTCATAACGATTAGAAAGTTGACGAGCAAAATTACTCTTAAATTCGTCAATTTTCATAATCGTTTCAACGGCTTCTTCAAATTCATCTTTTTGCTCATTACAAAGTTCCTTGCAGCAAGCTGAGTCGGACATCTTGAAGTGTTTACACAGAAGCCGCCTCAAATTCAAATTCGCAAAATTTAACGAATTTTATCTTATCTTGTTATACGTCCGCACTATTTTAGGTTTGGTAACGAACTGGCTGCCGCTGGCGAGGCGAGCGGGAGGCGGCGGCAGTCGGCACTCGGCACCTCAGCCGCGGCGGCATTGGTTGGCCATAGAGGATGCAGCTAGGCCAAGCCTATTTTGTGAAGTTCTCATTTCTCAGACTTAGATCCGGTTTTAAAGATTTTTTTTTAAAGAATGCCCTGAAAATAAATATTTCATCGTAGAATTTGAAGACAATGGCAAATTAAGATAGTTTAAAATAACTATCTAAAGAATGAGAAACATCTGTTTATCTCTGTGGTTTATCTATACTAATAAGTATTATAAAGAGGAAAGATTTGTGTGTATGTTTGTAATGAATAAACTCAAAAACTACTGTGCTGATTTCAAAAATTCTTTCACCATTGGAAAGCTACATTCACCCTGAGTGACATAGGCTATATTCTATTTCCAAAAAATGTAGGGACCTTGGAACTCCAATAATGTAACCCAAGATGTAAAAAAATTACCTCAGAAATTCCTTACATCGTGTGCGCTGCAAAAACTATTGATGATAGAACAAAATAATGTACTACGACTTTGCAGAACACATCATTATCTACAAAAAGTGTCGCGATAGCATATGTCTAACTATTATAGTTAAGTCACAATAAGTGTTCTTTTATTTTAAAAAAATAATAAAAATAAAAATTAGCGGTAGGGGTAGGTATAGGGTATATTTTATTTTGTTCGTAAATATCCACGGGCAAAGCCGGGGGCGGAATGCTAGTCTTACTAATATTTCAAAGAGGTAAAGTTTGTAAGTTTGCATGGAAGTTTTAAACTACTGAACCGATTCTAAAAATTATTTCACGAGAAAGCTACGCGATATCCCAAGCGACATAGGCTATATTTTCCTCGGGCGAATCCGGGAGCGGAAATCTAGTTCATCAGTACAATTAATTTCATCGTGCTTCCTTAGCTAGCTATGAAACCTTATGCCACCAGGGGAGCGCCAAATTTTGGCAGCCTATAGTTTTAATCTAGAGGTTTGTAAAGTGCTTGAATAGCGAAAATGAAGGATGAAAGCTTCCTAGTGGAATGTAGATAGAAACATAACAATGAAGTATTTGGTGTTTATTGTGAGCACACATTTTGTTCATGTGCAAAAATAGTAGCGGATTAAATTTTATCATGAAACATATTTAAGCGATGTTTTAGGTAAAAAACTAATGCGCCATCAATTTAGCGTAAAATTGGTTAAATTAAAAATTTACCAAATTAAATTAATTATTAATTTTTCATAATTTTTTTGTTACTATTATGCTTATTTAGGTTCGCCTCATGGGAATGCCTCAGCCACATTGTGTAAACTGGTTATAATAATAAAATTTTGGAAAAGAATAATATAATAGGGTGTTCAAACGAATACGAAAGAGTTCCGTTTGATTGATGTTATATTGAAATAATGTTGGTAGCACTCTATTTTGTCATAATTTTACAATACATACCTTGACGCCTGTTTCCCAAAAAGATAGGCAGAGAGTATGGATCGCCAGTTCTCTCGATTCTTGCATACTTCTATTATTTCAACCACATCCATACCTACATCGTTTCATACATGCACTTCTATTTTTAGTATATAAGACCTTTTTTAAGAACATAAAACTTTTTACAATACTGACAAAGGTAACTCGTAGAAAACTGTATATTTGCCTTTCGTACGCGTGGCGATTACTTTATTGGACCCGTGGTACACCTAATAGATAGACTAAAGGAATTGTGAAAAAAATATTTAGGGATTCCTTACATGAGAACTGAAGAAGAAAATTTATAATTAAAATAAAGATTCCGACGAATTGAGAACCTCCTCCTTCTTTTTTTTTAAGTTCGGTTAATAAATAAATGGCATATTGTTGAATAGCTCTCTGAATCGATATACTTTTTGCTTTTGATAGCCCAATTCTTGGGGAAGGTTATAGGCTATTTAACATCACGTTAACCTACCCAAGGGATTGAATTTTATTCCTAATACAACGTGTACGAAGAAGCGGGCAATCAGCTAGTCTAATAAAAAAAAATGTTAGTTTGTTCGTATTCGATAGATTTAAAAATAGACCGATTGTGTTACTATTGGTACCATTAGATAGAGTGGTTCACGGGGAAGGTTATATGTCAATGTTCTTTATTATTCGGCTTTTGTGTGTGAAGTTAGGCCGCACTTTTCGAAATCTGTATTTTCGTTAGTTGTTCTCCATTGTGCTGCGTTTGTGCCGTACTGTGCTGCAAAAATCAGCTCAATATCTTAAACTTGAATTTTGAATTTTGTTTAATTGTACTGTATTGTGCTGCGTTTGTGCCGCAAAAATCAGCTCAATTTCACAAACCGTTGCAAAAAACGAAAAAATAATTTAAAACGAAAATTTACCAGCCATTTACAAAGCCGAACTTTTGTCCAAATAACCCCAATTTTTTTTTATAGATTGGGGCCAATTCGGGTTTTGTCGTTAATAGAAACTTGATAATCTCCCTTCGTTTAGCAGAAAAAAATTATGAATCTCAATTACGCTTTGTATTGACCGCATCCGGAACGATGTCATTAGAGAATAATGCGGAGTGAAAGATGATGTTGTGACTAAAATGAAGAAAAGTAGTTTACGCTGGTTTGGAAACGTTGAAAGAATGAAGGACGAAAGATTGACTAAAAAGGTTTACGAGTATATGGCTGAAGTGAAAGGAAATGCTAGCAGAGAATTTTTTAAACTTGTGCCTGATGGTGCTAGACGAGTAAGTACAATAACTTTTCCAATAACAAAATGTCCTTAAATGCCAGGTTTTCGCAGAAAATCCATTTCAAAATAGCAGATTTTAGGAATTACAATTTTCAGACCTCTATAACTTTCGAACCATTGCAGGTAGGTATAATTATGAGACTTGTGCTGAATCATGTAACGTACAACAAGTAAACAGTCAGGGGTGTATCGAAAAATGCAGGGGTTGCAAAAAGTGTTGGGGGGTAAATAATCAATCATGTATTGTTTATTGATTAAATTATTTATTTGTAGTTTTTTTTAAGTGATATTTGATATTACAGAATAATTTAATCAACGTGGTTAGTCTTTTTGGCAGGAGTCTTTACTTTTATTTATATATATATATATATATATATATATATATAGATAATGTGAGTACTGGCACAGTGGCACAGCTCTGTCGTCTGTCACTACAACTAGAAAGTCACTGTCAAGAGCGAACATTCAAGTTGATTGTATGTAGATATATTTATGTAAATATATACTGTTGATGTGCAATATTATGCAGAGTGTAGAAGTTAATCTGAATGGATGGAAACTAGGAAATAAACACTTGTAAACTGTAAATACGAATATATTTATATACACACGAAAATATCTATCTAAAGTCACGTTTTCTTTTTCTCTGACAAACATGTAACTTAGCAACTTGATGGCAGCTTATGGCTTTCAACGGCCAGTTCTAATACTTTCCCTCGTTGAAGAGTCTCTTAGATCAAGCTGTGTACTATTTTTCATGGCTGTATCATTGATAACTTCAATTCCATCACTGGAGGATTCATCTCTGCTTTGAACCCAGTGACTCACTCGCTTTCCCTGCTTCAATGCTCTCTTTCTACATGTGTTTTTCTCTTTCTTGTATTTAGCGTCGATGACTGACATTCCATAATTACAAATGTTGAATTTAGATATGTCTTCCGGTTCAGCATCATAGAATTCAATATCATCAGATTCTTCATCTGTTCTCTCAAGTACTAGTCCAATATCATCTTCAATCACTGATTCAACTTGTTGTTCTATTTCCCCCTCAAATTCAGTTGATTCTGTACTGATGTCGGTCATTTCTTGTATTGTTAATTCTTTCTTCGATATAGAATTATCTATTTTCTTCAAACTATATTTACCAAAGGCAACATCTCTCGAACGAATAAGAGTGTTCTTTGTACGATATCCGTCATCAATATCGAACCCCTTGAGTACTTTCTTTCTTATATCTTTAATTATATTTGGAAAACAAAAACATTCATCCACGCGTAAATTGGATATGCTTGCCTTCTTTCCAAACCTCAGTTCATTCTCCTGAACAGTCCTGGTATCAACTTTCATTGGCTTCTGCGGAGTTACATTTCTGACTGCCAACTTATACAGTCCACCCTTCTTATAACGTTTGCCAATAAGTTTAACTTTTCCTTCCATTATTATCTTACATTCTCTAACTGTAGAAGAAAACTTGGTTTGCGGATTTAAATCGTGAGTAGCTAGTACAGAAAACAGGTTCTTCGTTATAGTAGGTACATACCACACATTGGTTAAAATTATCCTTTCTCCGTTAAAGTTTGATTCTATCTCAATTGAGCCCTTACCTATAACAGACGCACATTTACCATTTGCTGTTGTTACCTTATGTGTCCCATCAAAATATTCAAACGTGAGAAACATATCTTTACAATTCGTTATATGGTTCGTGGCACCATTATCAACATACCAGTTCTCTCTGTCACATTCTAGTCTACAAACCGCCGTACTGCACGATTCTGTTGTCATCAAAATTATATTAGCACCTTGTCTCGAAGTAGAAGATGCATCGTTGGACTTCGGTGGTTTGCCATCTTTCAACCATTTATGACAATTCCTCACACGATGACCAATCTCTAAGCAGTAATTACACTTCATATTCACATCTCGCTTATTATTGTGCTTCGTAGTCTTTGCCATTAAAACCTCTGGACTCGGATCGGTTTTATTGTACAAGGCTCTTTCAAATGCACATAAATGACAAGTAAGGTTTTCTACAGTTCTGTCACATTTGGGTATTAAGAGCCAACTGCTTCTAAAAGGATTCTTGACCGAGGGTATCGAGGATTTTGCAAATAAGAAGAATCTCTGGTAGCTCTTTCTTATCTTTTGCTATCTCTACTGTCAACTCGTTCCATATATTTTTCAATTTTGAAAGATGCGTCGCGACATCATCAATCGGATCTCTCATAAATTCAAAGAATTCCATACATAAATTGTAGGTTCTATCTTCAGAAACACCATCAAATAGTCTGTGTAGCTCTAACCATACTTCATAAGCGGTCGAATATCTCATGACTTTCTTAAGTGTGTCCTCATTCATGTTAGTCGTCAATATTAGCAGAGCACTACTATCGGCTTTAATAAATTTGGCTAGTTCCAAGTTATAAGCTGCTATAGCTTTTGCGTCACCTGCTCCATCATCTAACATGATTAAAGGCTTCGTCAGTTTACCTTCAAGTACATCCATAGCACCTGTTGTCCTTCTCAAAAGGATACATACTTTATATTTCCATGTAGGCCAATTCGCCTTACCTTCTAAGTTCCCAATGTTTACCTTCGACGTAAAACTCTCCATTTTACAGATTATTTGTACTGCGGACCATAACCTGTTGATGCAGAGTGTAGAAGTTAATCTGATAGGATGGAAACTAGGAAATAAACACTTGTAAACTGTAAATACGAATATATTTATATACACACGAAAATATCTATCTAAAGTCACGTTTTCTTTTTCTCTGACAAACATGTAACTTAGCAACTTGATGGCAGCTTATGGCTTTCAACGGCCAGTTCTAATATATACAAGTTATTTGTTGTATAAGATGTTTCCTTTTACGTGTAAACCCTAACAAATTGGTAGCAGAGCGTGGTTTATATACACGTAAGGAATATGACGAGTTATCGTAATATAGAAGTGTTGACCAAGTCAAACTATGACACTTGGTGCCTGCAGGCGCAAGCAGTCCTAATCAAAAATGATTATTGGGAGATTGTAAGCGGCGAGAAAATAATATCACCAAATGCGGATACTGCAGCGAAGTTGGCGTTTAACAAAGAGGACTTAAAGGCAAGATCTGAAATCCTACTTTTACTTTCGCCTTCTGAATTAAAACAAATTAAAAGCTGCGCAACATCTAAGGCAGTATGGGAGAAGTTAAAATCTACGTATCAAAGCACCGGTCCTGCAAGGAAAGCGACATTATTAAAACAGTTAGTACTGAAACGAATGACCACAGAAGAAGATATCCGTGACCATATAAATAATTTTATGGATATTGTGGATAAACTCGCCGATATGGATATTAAAATACCACCTATAGTAAACCGTAATGTGTATTGTCTTTGCCAATGCGCTTTCAATACGTGAGGGCGCAGGCGTGAGAGTTGTCAAGTGTGTGTCTAAAGAAATCGACTCCAGAATGCTTGTAATTTCTATTTATTGTTAAAAAACCTGAAGAATAATATAATTTACAGGAGAGATCTGAATTGTTTCATTAATTAAGGAAAACCCTGAGTCTCCGAGGCTCACAGTGGCGCCCAACGTAAAATATAAAATATCTTCAGAAAATAATTTAAAATGGCCAAATATTTGGATTTTTTTTTTCTCGCAAATTAAATGCGCCAACCAATCTGCTCTAGCCAAACTCGCGACAATTGTGGTATTTGTACCATTATCTGCGATCTCCCTGCGAAGTCACCTAATCAGGTACGACAAGAACAGTTAACCGATCCCGAAGTAGAAAAGATTGTAAAAGAGTTTGAAGGTACTGATGACGTCGCAGTTCAGCGATGGTTAGAACGGGGTTATCTTATGAACCAAGGTGTCTTATATCGGTATAACCCCGATTCTGACTGCGTGGATCCACAACTAGTGATTCCTGGAAATCAAGTGGAGCAAATTCTTCATGATGTACATGAGTCCTCTACAGCTGGACATCCAGGTATCGACAGAACGTACCAAAAAGTAGCACAACTGTATTATTTTACAGGGATGCGGAGGAGAGTTACAGACTATGTAAAAGCCTGCATCCATTGTCAGCGTTATAAGCCAGCTAATAGAAAACCACCCGGACTGCTACAGACACCAGTATTGAACCAACGTAACGAGGTACTGGCTGTAGATTTATTTGGACCCTTACCACAAGGAGATCAAGGGGAACGGTGGATTCTTCTCGTCGAAGGCACGGCAACTAGGTGGACGGAATTGTTTGCTCTTAAAGAGGCAACAGCAGAAGCTTGTTCACGTGTCTTGGTCGAAGAATATTTCATGAGATTTGGGTTGCCTCGCAGAATTATATCCGATAACGGGGTCCAGTTTGTTTCAGCAGTGATGCGTCAGTGCATGTCGGTTATGAACATTCAACAAAACTTTGTACCTTTATTTCACCCGGAAGCTAATCCTGCCGAACGCAAGAATCGTGATTTAAAAACTTTACTAGCACAACTTGTTGGGAACGATCATTCCTCTTGGCCAAGTAAGTTACCAGTGATTCGTTACGCCCTGAATAGTGCACAATGTCGTACTACAGGCGTCTCACCTGCTTATTTATCCTTCGCTAGAGAGATGAGATCTCCCACAGAGGTCACGCATGACCTTCGTGCTATTCTCGATAAACATAATTTTATACCTCAAATAACTCCTTATCTAAGGAAGTTTATAAATTCATTAGCAGATGTCCGGGAACGTGTGGAGATCCAACAGGATAAAAACAAGAAGTATGCCGATCTTTCACGAACACCTGCTGAATCATTTCAGGTAGGTGATTTAGTTCTCATAAAATCTCACGTTCTCAGCAACAGTGCAAAGGACAGGACTGCTAAGTTTGTTCCGAAACGGGATGGACCTTACTGTATAGTAAAGAAAGTAAGTCCTACTACTTATAATATTTCCAACGTAGGTCAACCAGATAATATTCTGGGAAAGTATCACACACAAGATCTCACTTTATACACTCCTAAGGACGATTTCCCACCTAAACCAGTCATTCCTAAAAGGAATCGTGGACGACCTGCTAATAAGTAAGTATCCTAGTTCAGCAGCGAGGTCGCTTACCTGTACTAGAGGGGGAGTATATAGTAAACCGTAATGTGTATTGTCTTTGCCAATGCGCTTTCAATACGTGAGGGCGCAGGCGTGAGAGTTGTCAAGTGTGTGTCTAAAGAAATCGACTCCAGAATGCTTGTAATTTCTATTTATTGTTAAAAAACCTGAAGAATAATATAATTTACAGGAGAGATCTGAATTGTTTCATTAATTAAGGAAAACCCTGAGTCTCCGAGCCTCACAGACCAGAATTACTCAGCATAATGCTCCTCTACAGTCTGCCAACAAAGTTTGAGAACTTTAGAATAGCCATAGAATCTCGAGATACACTGCCTAACCCTGAAGACCTGAAAGTAAAAATTCTAGAAGAATATCAGGCCAGGAGTGGTAGCGAACAACCTGAAAGCTCAGAAGCATATCATTTTAAGAAAAACAAGCAGAAATTGTTTTGCAAGAGCTGTAAAAAGAAAGGTCACACTATCGAGACGTGATGGGGAAAGAAGAAGAATACAAATGAGAAAGATAATGGAAACAAGCACAAAACTTATAATGTTTGTTTGAGTACTGCAGATTCAGAATCAGATCCTAAAGAAGATATCTGGTGTCTAGATAGCGGATGCTCATCTCATATGTGCGGTAACAGATCTATGTTTTCCAACATAAGCCCTGAAAATGGCAGTCTACAATTGGCATCAAGCAAATATACAAGTAAAATTCAAGGTAAGGGAAAGATTACAGTCGGTACAGGAAATCAAGGTTATCACTTTATTGACACCTGTATATTCCCGATGTTTCAGTCAATCTATTGTCTGTGGGTAAAATAACAGACAAAGGACATAAAGTTGTTTTCCAGAAAAACAAAGCCTACGTCAT
Organism: Nemapogon koenigi; assembly: GCA_963924495.1. Classification (NCBI taxonomy): domain Eukaryota; kingdom Metazoa; phylum Arthropoda; class Insecta; order Lepidoptera; family Tineidae; genus Nemapogon; species Nemapogon koenigi. Next base: position 20,867,054 of record OZ004629.1, read on the forward strand.
AGAGAAAAGTGGCGAGGTGACACTGACAGCGCAAAGAAGAAATGGACTTTACTATATTGAATTTGAAAGAAATGAACATGCAAACTACACACCAAAAACAAATACTGACATCATGGAGTGGCATCGCAAACTTGGCCACATAAATGAAAGGGATTTAAGGAAGATGGCTAAAGATGGTCTTATGTTTGGTTTGAAGTTTACTGACGAAATGTTAGCAACATGCGAGACCTGCATAAAGGGCAAACTATCAAGGTTACCATTCCCAAGACATGATGCTCTCTACACAATGGACAAGCTAGAAATAATTCATAGCGACGTTTGTGGACCATTTGAGTGTGAGACTTTAGCAGGCTCAAGATACTGCGTCACATTCATAGACGATTTCACTCGTTATTGTCACGTCTATTTCATTAAAAAGAAGAGTGACGTTTTCAACGTTTTCAAAGACTATAAGAATGAAGTCGAGACGTTCCATAACAAAAGGATAAAATACCTGCAATCAGACAATGGTTCAGAATACCGCAACAACGAGTTCGACAATTTCCTCAAAACAAATGGATTCCAAAGAAGGTTGACCACTGTTTATACCCCACAACAGAATGGGATTAGCGAGAGAAAGAACAGATCGTTGTTAGACAAAACCAGATGTTTGTTAATTGAGGCTAATGCACCTAAGCAACTCTGGGCAGAAGCGGTAGCAACTGCAAACTACCTTATAAATCGTAGCCCTTCCAAGGCACTGAATGGCGATATACCGTTCAAGAAATGGGTAAGCCGAACACCATGTGGTCATCATCTTCATGTTTTTGGTAGAAAGACCTTTGTTTTAAAAATAACAAACGAGGAAAGTTAACTCAAAACGCTAAAGAAGGTATATTCATGGGGTACTCGTTGACTTCGAAGGCTTACAGAGCATTCATGCCTGAAGATAATGACGTAATGATAAGCAGGGATATAAAAGTCATAGATAAAATGTACTTCCAAGAAAAAGGTCAAAACTATGAAACCTTGTAAAAAATGGAGACCAAAATATTCAAATACCTGAAAACGAAAATATAGTTAAAGGTATAAATAAAAATAACAAATAAAAATATACAACATATAGAAATTGAAATAACAGAGAATAGAAATGAAAACACATTGCAAAATCTGAACAACCAAGTAGATGACGTTTCTTATGCTGACATAGACGAAGTAGATACTTACGATGACGCATCCGAAGTTGTAGAAACACCTGAGAATGGGAGGCCACAAAGAGAAAGGAACCCACCAGCGTGGACTAGGGATTTTGAAATGGATGAGGCTGAAGAAAGCCATTTATTCTCGGAAATATCCTATATGTCTGATGGAAATGAAGACGATGAGAACTGGCATGACGAAATAAAAGCTGAAATAAGAGCACACGTCAAAAATGTAACCTGGAAAGTAGAAAGAAAAAATAAAGAAATGAAAGAAGTAGACTACAAAATGGTTCTAAGAAATAAAGTTGGACCAGATAACAGCACCACAAGGAAAGCTAGACTTGAAGCACGGGGTTTCACTCAGCGACCAGGCATTGACTACAATGATACATATGCGCCTGTCGCTAAACTAAGTTCAATCAGATCTGTTGTTGGAATAGCTATAGAAGAAGGGTTAAAATTAAATCAGATGGACGTGACAACTGCGTACCTGAATGGTGAACTAGATGAAAAAATAGTAATGAAATGCCCTGACTACCTAGAATACTATTTGACAGAAATCATGATTGAAGAAAGTACCAAAGAAGATCTGACTTTATATAATAAGACAGCGAGTATGCTAAAGGACATAAAGACGAAATTCAAAAGAGAAAACTTGTCGACTTATAAAAGCATTGTATGGACTCAAGCAGGCAGAGAGGCAGTGGTATAAGAAACTCGACACAGAATTAAAAAGCATAGGGGTTAAAGCATCAGAAGCTGACCCATGTGCTTATTTATTAGAGAAAAGAGGAGTTAAACTTATAATTGTAATTTATGTTGACGATTTATTAATTGCCTACTCTTGTCCAAGAAAGCTACAAGAAGTAAAAGTCCTGTTAAATAAACAATTCGAATTAAAAGACTTAGGGACACCCAAGAGGCTAATTGGAATAGATGTTGCTTATAAAAGAGGTGACATAAAACTGAACCAAGAGAAGTTCATAGAAGATACTCTTATAAAGTTCAAAATGGAAGAATGTAAACCCACGTCTACACCCTTAGAGCCAGGTCTTATATTAGAAAAAGGTGAAAGAGATGAAAGGAAAGATCTTCCCTACAAAAACTTAATCGGAACGCTCATGTACATAGCAGTGGCAACTTGCCCAGACATAATGTTTGCGATAAGCTATCTCCCTCAATTCAATGACTGTTAGGGAGAAGAGCATTTTAAAAGTGCAAAAAGAGTACTGCGGTACCTAAAAGGAACAAAGAGCGTCGGCCTGATTTTTTGAAAAACTGGGCAAGATTTGTTTGGTATGGCAGATGCTGATTGGGGTGCATGTAAGCTAGATCGAAAGTCTTTTTCGGGCTTTTGTTTTAAATATGCTGGAACAACAATAAGTTGGATGGCGAAAAAGCAGAAAAGCATTGCCCTATCTACAGCTGAGGCCGAGTATATTGCTTTAACCGAAGCTGCGAAAGAAGCGATTCATTTAAAAAATCTCTATAACGACTTAGGGGCCAGCTATGAACGCATAGTCATATTAAATGATAATCAAGCTGCCCTCAAGTTAAGTAAAAATGCAATGGTGACATCAAAGTCAAAACATATTGACCTAAAAATGCACTTCATACGGAATTGTATTAAAGAAGGAGTATTAGAGGTCAAATATCTGCGGACTGAAGACATGGAGGCAGATCTACTGACCAAAGCTTTAGCTGGTCCGAGATTGTTGAAATTGCGAAACAGCTTAGGACTCTCCTGATGATGATCAGTACTACGACAGTGCCGTGAAGAGGAGTGTGAGTACTGGCACAGTGGCACAGCTCTGTCGTCTGTCACTACAACTAGAAAGTCACTGTCAAGAGCGAACATTCAAGTTGATTGTATGTAGATATATTTATGTAAATATATACAAGTTATTGTTTCCTTTTACGTGTAAACCCTAACAGATAGACCGTAAAAAAAACCAAAGTGACGGTGACACTAATAAATAATTTAGATTTTTAATTTATTTTAATAAGATTTACGTAGTTTTCTCTAAGTATTTACAATAGTTTACATAATTTAATAAGTTAGATATTCACAAATTAAAAATCACGGATACCAAACAGGAATCGTAGTCACGAAATAGAAACCAACGGAAGTGACATTTTCACTGATGACAACATAATATTTACAAGATTTGCAAATGTAGTGATTTTACAAAGATTTACAATAACAAGGTTTGAACATGCATTTAGTAGTTTAACCCTAGAAAGATAGTCTGCGTAAAATTGACGCATGCCTCTTCGAAATATTGCTCTCTCTTTCTTGGTGAGTTATATTATTTTTTCTTTTATTTATTTTTTTATTCTACTAGGTATGTTATTTTATATTGTTGTTGTATTTTGCAGATATTGTGACTAAAAAACGTTAAAATCGGGAGTAGATATTTGGATGAAGAAGCTATTCGGGCCTTTCTTTCTAATCATCACCATTTATGCGTAAGCGATTAGAAACTCCTACTTTGAAGAAATATTTTACGCAATAATATCTCTACTAAGTTACGAAGAGATGTCCCTAATTTATCAGAAGAAAATACTGAAGAGCCAGTATCAAAAATACGTATTTACTGTACATATTGCCCTTCTAAAATAAGGCAAATGCATCGTGCAAGAAATGCAAAAAAGTAATTTGTCGAGAGCATAACATTAATATGTGCCAAAACTGTATCTGACTGACTTTTACATAAATATATATTCCTATTACATAACATATCTTAATTATTTAGTTCATAGGTTAAAACGGTTATTTATTAGTAAAAAACAAATTATTTTTAATGAAAGAAAAATGTTCCTAAGTTACAGAAAAGGTTTAATGTTTTTATTTTTTTTAAAAGTATAAATAAATAAATGTAAATGTATAAATTGTAGTATTTATTATTTCATCTGTGTGTAAATATATAATAACAACAATTTGTATCTTCAAATCAATAAATAAAACTTAACATTACAGCTAGTAAAATTCGTGCGTCAATTTTACGTACATCACAATATGATTATCTTTCTAGGGTTAAAGAACATACGATGTCACAACCCCTAAAGAAGTGCCCTATTTGCAATGACAACAAGTTTTACAAAGGAGAAAGGGGCCTTAAAATTCATAATAGTTTTAAACACAAAACAAACATTCCAGCAACCTGTCCTACAACATCAACAAAAACTACGTCGCCCAGATCCAGCCAACCACCGCCATTACTAAATCAAACTCTTCCTATAATCGACACTACACAGCCAAATAATTTAGAGGAACTCCTCAAATATATACAATATCATAAAATAAACACCCCAATTTTGAAACGAATTCCAAGAGCTGCACGAAATGCAACTGCGACTAAACTCACGGAAGTAATAAACAATTGTGTCGACCATGGTCAGAACTCTTTTTGTTCGCATATAAAGTGCTACATATAGACAAGAAAAAAAAGAATAATAAGAAATCTGTAACAGCAAAAATAAAAGACAATATCAGAAACATAAATTCAAAGTCTCAATTTCATGAATACGAGCCTCGAGACGAAAATGAAACGCATCCCTCAACCATATCAATTTCCTCAAGAAAGTATTCGATGGGGATATAAAAGGAGCAGTCCGTTTGCTGTCGTCATGATACAATACTACCAGCTACCGAAGAAACATTTCAAACTCTGAAATCCAAACATCCAGTCCCCAATCATAAATTACTTCTGACAATCACTGATTAAGATCCTAGCAACACATCTTTTACTCCAACAATAAAATTAATCAGGGACTGCATATCCTCTTTTCCATGTGGTTCAGCGGCAGGAATGGACGGAATTTCACCGCAACACTTGAAATACCTTATTATGAAGTCTAATGGAATCACAGGTATAAGACTAGTAGACAGCATTTTTCGACTTTGTGACTTCATGATAAAAGGACAGGTGAACGAAGATTTCTTGCCATATTTATATGGAGCATCCCTATGTGCATTTAAAAAAAAGACGGAGGAGTTAGACCTATTGCAATAGGAAGTACTTTCAGACGATTAACATCAAAAAATTTCTGCAAAGAACTAGCAACGGAACTGAGCCAAAAATTTCAACCAATCCAATTAGGTTTTGGCACAAGATGCGGAGCAGAAGCAGCCGTTCACGCGACGCGATATTTCGTAGAAAATAACATAAATTACAGTCAGAAATTACAATCAAAATAGATGTTAAAAATGCATTTAACAGTATAGAACGAGATAATATGTTACAATCCATAAAGGAAAACATTCCAATAACTTATAAATATTTACGACAATGTTATTTATTCTATTCGGAAATAAAGTTATCGAGTCGTCTGTCGGTTGTCAACAAGGCGATCCTTTAGGTCCCGTAATTTTCAGTCTCACAATCCATGACATAATATCAAAATTAAATAGTAATCTCAACTTATGGTACCTAGATGATGGAATTCTGGGTGGTAAGACGGAAAGAGTCAGTAACGATTTAAAAACAATTATTACAGAATTTAGTAAGATCGGTTTGGACTTAAACTCTAACAAGTGTGAATTATTTATTTTCGACACCGTTCTAGAACAAAAGAAACAGACTAGTATTCTTTCTATCAACGAATTAACTCCTAACATAAAACTAATCGACCATTCAAATCTGTTTCTTTTAGGTGCACCAATTTCTTCCTGCAGCTTCAAAGCATGTATTAGGGAGAAGAGGGACAAACTTGAATTCTTTACTAATCGTTTAATGGACCTCACGCCTCATGGAGCATTTTTTCTTTTACGAAATTGTTTCTGCGTCCCTAGGCTTTTGTACTTTTTCCGCTGCTGCCCTATATGGTTCAATGAAGAATGAATAACCACAATGGATAATACCATTTAATCCAGCATTGAGTCCATACTCAACGTCACTCTATCTGAAAATTCTTGGTTTCAGACCACACTTCCAATTTCATACGGAGGAACTGGAATCCGACGTGTTTCTCACATATGCTTACCAGCGTACATATCGTCCATTCTCACTAGCCAAGACCTCGTGGGTAGAATACTCTCTCCATCACCACGTGATTTCGAGGTCGGCTATTTTCAAGAGGCTATAAAACGTTGGAAGGAATTATGTCCAAATACGGTCACCCCAGACTCAATTTTTCAAAAAGATTGGTACATACCAATAATAAAAACATCGATCGATAAGTTCAAAGTAACAGCATCAAAAATAGAATTAGCGCGTATCAATGCATCTTCAGAAGCAGAATCCGGTGCTTGGCTGCAAGTTTATCCTTCTTCTCACCTCGGCACACTTTTAGATGCTAATTCAATAAGGATTGCTGTGTCACTCCGCATAGGCGCGAAGGTATGTCAACAGCACACTTGTATATGCGGGAAAACGGCCGACGTCTTAGGAACTTACGTCGTAGTGCAGGCCGTCAATCGCGGCACAGAAATATAAACAACATCATAAGGAAAACTCTGAGTTCAGCAAATATTCCCAGTATATTAGAACCTCTCGGACTGAGCCGCGACGACGGGAAAAGACCCGACGGTATGAGTTTGGTGCCGTGGGAGCGGGGTCGACCGTTGGTTTAGATGCAACATGCACTGATACCTTCGACGCCTGCCACATATCCGCAACTTCCAGAGAGAGCCGCAGCCCTACATACCGAGAACACAAAAAAGAGCAAATACTCATGCCTCTCAGCGGACCATTTTGAATTCCTGGCGTTTGCGGTGGAGACTCTGGGTGCGTGGTCACCGGATGCTAGAGTTTTTGCTAATAAAATCGGGAAAATACTTCTAACGGAGACCGGCGATCCACGCTCCAAAGCCTTTTACATATAACGCATAGCGCTAGAAATTCAAAAGGGTAACGCACTATGTGTTCTAGGCACTATGGCAGCGGATTCGGACTTTTTAAATTATTAAGTTATATTATTTTCTCTTTTTATAGTTTTAATTTTTCTATTGTTTTCATTTGTTTTTTTAAGTGACATTTAATATTACAGAATAATTTAATCAACGTGGTTAGCATTTATGGTAAGTAATATAGATTATCTACTAAGTGCAGATTTATCTTGTAACCTTTGTTTTTTTATTGATTTTTTTTTTCTTTAAGTGACACTTAATATTACAGAAAAATTTAATCAACGTGGTTAGTCTTTTTGGCAGGTAATATAATTATAAATTACTAAGTGCGGATTTATCTTGAGTCTACTTTTTTTTATATAATTTTTAGTTTAGCTATAAATACAGTCATTCAAAGTTTAAACTCAAAATTAAACATTTGGTAACTTGACGACGGTACTCTAGGAGGAGATTCGCAGACTGTTCTTACAGATTTATTGACGTGACAACGTCTTATAATTCGATGAAGCCGGCTGCACGCACGAAAAAACGTGACTCATGCGGCGTTACCTCGCTCTGAGGCGTTCCATTTAAGGCTTGAAGTGCAAGCGAGAGCGCGGAAAGAGCGACAAAGAGGCACAATCGGCCTCCGCGTTCGGCAGCGTTCGACATCTGTCTCTCTCCTACTTGATTGAGCGATGCGTCCGCGTGAATAGCTTTCTTATGACTTTGTCACGTTCAACTATCGTCAGTAAACCGACTTTACAGACAACAGATTTTTTTTTATAAAAAACAATTTCAGCTTAATTGGCCTAGAACAAAATTTTAACAAATGCGAATTATAAATTTCGGACAAAATTTCTTCTTCTTTAGCGGCACAAATTTATCATGAATTTAACAATGTTACACCGAACATAAAAAAACTATCAAAGGATATCTTGAGTCTCCTCGGGTCCCCAATATTTGATGAGGCCATTCCACTTTGTTTAAATATTTATTTATCAAAATACGTTACAAGAATTGGACGAGTTTGTGGTCGATTTCGGTGGACCGTATGGCGGCGCCGGCGATTGGACGAATGAGTGGGCACTTTAATGAATGATGATGACCATGTTGCACTCAGGGACCTCAGGGTATGGTATTTTCAGCTTCTACATGCCTTTTAGCGTACCTAAACCTTATAGTTTTGTTTGTTGTACTTCGGTACGACATCGAAAATTTTCTCGTCGGCAAACAGGATGTCACGATGTCTGTTTTTTACCGCTTTAACAAAACTCTGGATCTTTTCACTGTAAAATGTCTGCATTCAACTCAACTCAACTCGGACTCCTAGCTCTTCATTAGTAACTTTATAACGGTTTTTCTACTGAAAATATGTAAAAAAATAATTCATATTCATAAAATTATAAAAAGTTTTAAAATCCGATTGGAAACCATTTTCTACATTTTAAAATTTACAGTGTCAAGATTTAAAAAGCGTGTTACATTTGATAGCAGAAGAGAAAAAAGGGAACAGCTTTTATTTGAAAATTTGACACTGTAAAGGTTTTTTTTATATAGGTATTCAATAAAAGTACACATAAGTCGTCCTTTGACAGCATTTCCTTTCACTTTAGCATTCAGCAAAAATGTATTGATCGATGGAAATATTAAAATATTACGAATATTAAATATTAAAAATAACTAAACATGTATGAAAGGAATATAAAAGAAGCGAAATAGGTATGTCAGGATCGTAGCAAATGGTATTCGATTGTCTCTGCCTACCCCTCTTGGGATAAAAGGCGTGATGATAGATAGAAAGTTTCCAATCAGAATTTTATTTTTTAACTTTATTTCATTTTTACCAATTTATAAGTCTGTTTTTAAAATATTTTTTTTACGTTTAGATATTTATATTTTACTTTTTAGTATTGTATGATGATGACAAAAACCAGAGTACTTGTGAAGACAAATCAAACGAGCCCAAACTCGGGTGGGTTATGTCGTTCTGATACAGAGTTCCTGTGGCCACCTTCTGGCTGCATTATCAGGACCCTGGATATCATCTAGGACCAGACCAGAGTACTTGTGAAAACAAATCAAATGAGCCCAAACTCGTACTGCGTTTTAATATGGGTAAGTACATACAAACAAACTCGTCAGCTTACACAATGGTATAATAAATAGACTAGGTACCTACCTACCGGTTACCCTGATTTCCGACTGATTCCTTAATAGAACCTTTTCTCATTTCTAGAAAAGCTGAAAAAAGAGCAAGTTAGCTGAAGTTTATAGCGCGTCGAAAAGGTTGCAATCTATTTTTCAACAAGTCAAAAAAGTGGTAATTTTAGTAGTCGCCTTACATCCGATTCACTGACTCGAATTCAATGAACATGAAATGCACATTGAATAACTCTCAAACAATGAAATAGAACGAGTTTATTTAAAGTAAGTAAAAATATCAGCAGTATTTATATTGTTGTGACGTCTTTATGATTTCTGTTCGAGTCACTGAATATTAATTACCTATTTGATGTTCAATTTTTCCCTCTTTTTTAAACTATTTAGATAGGCAATCTAGGTAACTATGATCAATGATCAAGTAGATAAAGTAAAAAACACTCAGCACAGAAACTAGGTAAGGGGAATTCTATTTCGGAGCAGCGGGTTGAAGAAGTTAGACTTATATGCTTGGTCTTTTAAATATAATATTATCACAAACTAAAAGTCGCTAGCTTCAATAGAGGCCTAGATCTCTACACAGACTTTGATGAAACCTAAATATATTGGTAACTGCTTACCCGATTTTTATCAAACATAGCTAGAAACCACCCCGACTACTCCAGCCTTCAAAAGAAACCAAGCCACAAACAAACATAATAATATTCTTCTATCTTGTAACACCCCTCTTTTTTTGTTTAGGGTAAAAACACTATAAAGTAATGGCATGTGGAACGTTATATTTTTTGGTGTAGAGTAGGTGTACGTGACGCTAGCCAGCAACGTCAGGAGCTCTATTGCCATCCGCCTCAATAGTAAGCCTGACGAGGCCAGGCCAGGTGAAGCTGACTGAATCTGGCTGGACTGAGCAGTGAACAGTGCTGTGCACGGTCTAAGTTTACGGTTTGGTAAATATTGGTCAAAAGAAAATTGCTCGAAATTCCATTTAACACTTATATGCTTACAACGAATAGTTTATTTGGTCACTTGCTGTATAAAATTTGCGTCAAATTCTGCGTTTTAGATACAAATGTGAAGAAGACGAAAATCGAATTTGGTATTTGTAAAAATGTGTTTTCCGTGACGAAAGCCACTAATCATTACTTAAGAAATAAGAAAATACAGTCAAGAATGCAATGGCAAGTTTTCGACATTCCTCTTCTGCGCGAATATGAAAAATAATAGTTTTTGATGTGTAATATCTTAGCTCTCGGTATATATAGAACTAATTTGGTGGAATTATGCGACGGAAATGTGTAACCGGAAGTAGATTCAAATTACATTTTTTTATATACGCCTACCCTCTACAGCGCCCTCCATTACTTATTAAGAAATAAGAAAATACAGTCAAGAATGCAATGGCAAGTTTTCGACATTCCTCTTCTGCGCGAATATGAAAAATAATAGTTTTTGATGTGTAATATCTTAGCTCTCGGTATATATAGAACTAATTTGGTGGAATTATGCGACGGAAATGTGTAACCGGAAGTAGGTTCAAATTACAATTTTTTATATACGCCTACCCTCTACAGCGCCCTCCATTACTTATTAAGAAATAAGAAAATACAGTCAAGAATGCAATGGCAAGTTTTCGACATTCCTCTTCTGCGCGAATATGAAAAATAATAGTTTTTGATGTGTAATATCTTAGCTCTCGGTATATATAGAACTAATTTGGTGGAATTATGCGACGGAAATGTGTAACCGGAAGTAGATTCAAATTACATTTTTTTATATACGCCTACCCTCTACAGCGCCCTCCATTACTTATTAAGAAATAAGAAAATACAGTCAAGAATGCAATGGCAAGTTTTCGACATTCCTCTTCTGCGCGAATATGAAAAATAATAGTTTTTGATGTGTAATATCTTAGCTCTCGGTATATATAGAACTAATTTGGTGGAATTATGCGACGGAAATGTGTAACCGGAAGTAGGTTCAAATTACAATTTTTTATATACGCCTACCCTCTACAGCGCCCTCCATTACTTATTAAGAAATAAGAAAATACAGTCAAGAATGCAATGGCAAGTTTTCGACATTCCTCTTCTGCGCGAATATGAAAAATAATAGTTTTTGATGTGTAATATCTTAGCTCTCGGTATATATAGAACTAATTTGGTGGAATTATGCGACGGAAATGTGTAACCGGAAGTAGGTTCAAATTACAATTTTTTATATACGCCTACCCTCTACAGCGCCCTCCATTACTTATTAAGAAATAAGAAAATACAGTCAAGAATGCAATGGCAAGTTTTCGACATTCCTCTTCTGCGCGAATATGAAAAATAATAGTTTTTGATGTGTAATATCTTAGCTCTCGGTATATATGGAACTAATTTGGTGGAATTATGCGACGGAAATGTGTAACCGGAAGTAGATTCAAATTATTTTTTTATATACGCCTACCCTCTACAGCGCCCTCAATTACTTATTAAGAAATAAGAAAATACAGTCAAGAATGCAATGGCAAGTTTTCGACATTCCTCTTCTGCGCGTATATGAAAAAATTATAGTTTTTGATGTGTAATATCTTAGCTCTCGGTATATATGGAACTAATTTGGTGGAATTATGCGACGGAAATGTGTAACCGGAAGTAGATTCAAATTTTTTTTTTATATACGCCTACCCTCTACAGCGCCTTCCATTACTTATTAAGAAATAAGAAAATACAGTCAAGAATGCAATGGCAAGTTTTCGACATTCCTCTTCTGCGCGAATATGAAAAAATAATAGTTTTTGATGTGTAATATCTTAGCTCTCGGTATATATGGAACTAATTTGGTGGAATTATGCGACGGAAATGTGTAACCGGAAGTAGATTCAAATTAAAATTTTTATATACGCCTACCCTCTACAGCGCCCTCACGAACTAAACGTAAACACACTTCCCGAACAACTGACTGGCCGTGCCGCGCCCGTCTGTTGTTTTACTGAAAAAATATTTTTTTAATTTTATGTTACTTTTAATGAGGCATTGCCTCGGGGCCCCCACCACATTGTCTTAAAAATTTTCTTGGAGAATTATGCAATGAAAAAATAATAGTCATATTTGCGACTCAAGTCAGAGATCAAAATGCGGTATTCTGCGATTACAGAAAACATAACTGTTCCAAAACTTTTGATAAATAAAAATGTGTTCCGTTAAAGTAAAAGATTAGGTATTTGCACTCCAGATTAAAAAATATATAAACATTCAACGTCGATTTTTCGAAAATCACCGGCCATGAGCAGGCCCCCACCACAATAATGCCTACAGGCCGCCATTCATGTTCATCCGGATCCGGCCCTGTACCGAGGATAGATGTTACACATCATTGACGACTACCTGCTATTGTAGGAATCTCTCTTTTTTATAGTAATAATAGGTAGATATCTAAAAGTCTTCAATAGGATCTAGTTCCCGTATCTATTTCGTTCGTTCGTAAACCAGTCCTCGCAAAGACCTACTTTAGGTACCTATATCCTTCTAACAGTGACGTCAGTGAATACTTTAGGTAAATTATTATGGAATAATTAATTTTGTTAATCTCTCTCTCCACAGTCGGTCCCTCATTGCTGAGGATCGTGACCCCTTCTCATCAGCTTCTCCTCAATTATTTTCTTCCATCGGCTGCGGTCCTCTGCCTGATGAAAGGCTGTGGTAATACTGGTGTCCAGGTTTTCGGACACTTGATCGGACCATCATTTGGGGCTTCGTCCTCGAGGTCTTCTTCCCTCCATCCTGCCCAACACCACAAGCTTTTCCAGGTTATTGCCCTTTCTTCGTGCAATGTGTCCGAAATATTGCAGAATGCGTCTCATGCACACAGTGAAGAGTCGTGGCTTAGACTTGATGTTCAGCTGTGATAGTATGGATACATTTGTGCGACGTGCAATCCAAGGTATCCGTTGCATACGACGCCAACACCACATCTCAATGGCATCTATTCTCTGTCTGTCACCAGCTCTAAGGGTCCGGCTTTCGAGCCATATAGGAAGATTGAAAAGACGAGTGTGCGCACTAAATGCATTTTTGTGCGCTTCGAGATGCTTCTGTCTCTCCAAATATTATTCAGCTGGGTCATCGCAGTTTTTGCCATACCAATACGTCTGATTTCCGTCCCGCAGCCGCCTCTGTTACATGACTGAGCCCAAGTATTGGAACAAGCAAAACTAATAAAATTGGTGTTTTTTCTGAGAAAATCTACTATACATGGGTATTCATGAAAAATGGCCGAATATGCCGAATACCGAATAGTTATGTTGCCGAATATACGTTGCAAGGTAATATTAACACTAATATATTATGCGAAAATAACTCTGTCTGTCTGCCTGTTAGGTACGTGGTCACGGTTAATATAAACCATTTTTTATGTTTATTGAAAAAATGGAAGACCAAACGTGGCCAAAAAGGGGTTTGTTATAATTAAAAACTGATGTTCATAATCCAACAAACCACACTTAGAGGCTTTTATAGATTATGTTTAATGAATCGTGATATTTTAGTTATTTTAAAAGTTTTAGTATGGCAACATTTATACTGTCACTTTTATTCATTCCTCATGTAGACAGAGAAATGTTCATAAATGAACGATTCCTCGTCTTTATATACATATATTATTTTTTTACCATAAAAGAATCATGAAATGCGTCTGTGAATGCAAATATGCAATTGTATATACGTGTCAATGAGTTTGTATGTGTGTATGTAAGTAAGTGTACATTTTGACGCCAAACAGATGTCAATCGGATGAAAATGACATAAGATATCTCAATTTGAAAATTTAGCTAAAAATTATTTAAACTTGAATTTCTCGGAAAATATTCAATATTTTAATTTAAAATTTCAAGGGCAGTTTTATAGGCATAAAACCTACCTTCAGTCTAAATTTCAGCTAAATCAGTTGAAAACTCCCCGAGTTAGTCGACACGCAAGTTCCCATGCATTTATATGTATATATATATATCTCTATTACGAGGAGGGGGGAGGTCGGATTAACTTGAAATTTGAACTGGGGGTTCCTTAAACATTGACAATAAAAGGGTTCCAGTTTGGTTTCTTAATTCCAAATACAACTGGAGATAGCAATTTTTTTTACGAACTTCCCCTAAAACTGTCCAAAATAGCGAAAAAAAAAGGGGTTGCGGTCAATTTCGGAAGTAGAAATTTTAGACTTTTGTTTTATTCACCAGAACAAACATTTCTCGCGTTAAGAGTGTAGTGTACCGCGTCCATGTCCATACAAACGGAGAAAACGTTTTACTACCCCTAAATATCATTTAATTTTAACGATTTTGTAATATGTTACTGACATAATGAAAAACTACGTACGTATTTTTTCCTTTTTTCAAAATTCGTAATAGGTCAAAAGTTATAAGCCCCTCAAATCTCGGTTTTTTTGGTTTATAACTTGCTCGTAATAAACCGTCTGTATTTGAGAAACAAAGCAAAATTTCAAAAAAAGCAAAACGTACGTACGTAGATTATAATCTGCTAAAACGTTTGACACCAAAATTATAAGGTTTCGTTATAGTTTTAGTAGGTGTAAATCGTTTTCCCCCAAAACGCAATTTTCAACGAAGAACATACCTACGAACACTCACGAGCTGCAGTGCTCTCTGTCGCACTGATGCCCGGGGGAAGAGCGCGCTTGAGACAGAATATGATTTTCTAAATACCTATTTCGCTGCGTACGCTGAGCTACACGATCCTCTTAAATCATTAAATAATTGCCGATATCACGTATTTTTTTGGTTTCACATACTGCACTATATACTCTCTAAATAGGAGGAATGATTTGGTTTGAACTGTGGGTTTGATACTTAGTTGCTCTTATTTTTTGGAAGATTTTGTGCATTCAGTTGGTTACTTTCAAAAAGTGTAGACTTTGAGGAGTTACTTAATATCAAGAACATAGTTGATGCCTGTCGTAATATGCAAACTCTTTATTGACCATCTATAAATAAAGCCAATATTCTTATGCAAGCAACATGATGCCATTATCTCGATACCTGAAATCTGAGCGATTTGATGTCGAACCTAGCATGACGGCGTCTGATACAAGGTGGGCACACTGGAGAATTACTTTTACTATTTTTTTATCAGCAGAAGTAACTTCTCAAATACATTATGAAACTGCTATTAAAACACTTGATAATATAAGTATATATAAAACCCAAAAATGAAATTCATGCCCATTATGTTCTGGCCACCCGGAAACAACAATCAGGGGGATCTATTGCTGATTATATTCGTATTCTAAAGGGGCTAGCTCATGATTGCAATTTCAAAAGTGTATCTTCAGAACAAAATAAGGGAGAATATATACGAGATGCCTTTATATCAGGAATAACTTGTCAAAAGATACGACAAAGACTTAGAAAATGTTACCTTAACTTACGACGAAGCAGAGAATCAAGCTACATCTCTTTAGACCGCAGATAATCATTCCTTGTCTTATGTTACTAATCCTATGCAAATACATGCAGTAACAAATAGAGCTTCAGTACAGGAGATTCAAAACTTAGCTGCTTCTACGTCTCAACATTTTCAACATAAGCGTTGTTTCTTTTGTGGAAGTAATAAGTTGCATCAACGTATTAAATGTCCTGCTTTTAATGCTATCTGTCAATCATGTTCGAAGAAAAACCATTATGCGACTGTCTGTAGAAGTCATAAACCAAGTATAAATTCTGTAACTTCTGATGTCACTTATATAAATGAAGCAGCCACTATTTCTGCTGCTTCTCCGTTAAGTTTGCGTAAGGCTATAGTATCGGTCATGATCAATGATAACCATGCTGAAGCTCTTATTGATACAGGGAGTTCTGTCACCTTTAGAGACAAGAAATTTTGTCAACATATTAATCTTAAATTTAAGCCATATAAACAAACCATTAACTTGGCTTCTCAAAATCACATATCCTTTGCAGAGGGAATAACGTATGCAACAATTAAAATA
Organism: Nemapogon koenigi; assembly: GCA_963924495.1. NCBI lineage: Eukaryota > Metazoa > Arthropoda > Insecta > Lepidoptera > Tineidae > Nemapogon > Nemapogon koenigi. Next base: position 20,883,212 of record OZ004629.1, read on the forward strand.
TACAAGCATATCTACAAACGACAATCTTTACTTGTTATAAATGATTTATGTGCAGATATTATTATTGGTCACGACTTATTAGAGAATCATAAGTCTTTGACTTTTGACTTCGGTGGTTTGAGAGAAACTTTAAAAGTTTGTGTTATGCAAGCGTCTGTACCACCTGTTTCTGTTTTTACTAATCTTTCACCAGACATTAAACCAATAATTGCAATTATTGCAATAAAGTCCAGACGGTATAGTACTGATGATGAAATATTTATTCGTGAAGAAATTTCTAAGTTGCAGGTACGTCACCTTGGAGAGCTCAAGTATTGTAACAAAATCAAAAACAAGTCGAAAACGTATGGTTATTGATTATTCTTTTACGATAAATAAATATACTGAACTAGATGTTTTTCCTTTACCTAATATTGAAGCGATGGTGGCGAATGTGGCTAAATATAATTATTTTAGTCAGATTGATTTGAAAAGTGCCTACCATCAGGTTCCTATAGTAGAAAATTAAAGAAAATATACGGCTTTTGAAGCTTGCAACGCTTTGTATCAATTCACACGCATTCCATTTGGAGTAACAAATGGAGTAGCTGCGTTTCAAAGAACATTGCATTACATCATCCAAAAAGAGAATTTATATGGAACTTTTGCTTATCTTGATGATGTGGAAAAACTAAAACAGAACACGATGAAAATCTACAAAAGTTCATGAACGCTGTCAAGAAATACGGACTTACATTAAATGAGAAGAAGTGTACTTTTCAATCTGACACTATTAGTCTATTGGGCTATACAATACACAACAACGTCATTGAACCTGAGAATGATCGTTTAAAACCATTATTAGATCTTCCTTTACCCACAGATAAAACTTTACTAAAACGTGCTTTAGGAATGTTAGCTCATTACTCGAAATGGATTCATAATTTTTCACATCAAATAAAACCATTGATCGGTATTATTACTTTTCCCATGAATAAGGAAGAAAAAATTTTCTTTGAGTCTTTGAAGGCAGAAATTGCTAAAGCTTCTTTAACAGTTATCAATGATGATGAAACTTTCACCGTTGAGACGGATGCTTCTGAACACACAATAGCTGCTACACTTTCACAAAACAGTCATCCTATTGCATTCTTTTCACGTACTCTAAATGATGCCGAGCGTCGTTATTCTTCTATAGAGAAAGAAGCCTATGCAATCGTAGAATGTCTTCGTAAATGGGGTCACTATCTTATGGGAAGACATTTCATTTTAATAACTGATCAACAATCTGTAGATTTTATGTTTGATCAGAAGCACAGCAATAAGATAAAGAACGAGAAAATTGAACGGTGGCGTCTTGAATTGTCTAATTACTTTGATATTATATCGTCCAGGTCCAGAAAATGTAGTGGCCGACACTTTATCTAGAGTTTGTGTTTACATGAATACAAATAAACTCTATGAATTACATAACCAACTTTGTCACCCGTGTAACTAGAATGGCTCACTGGGTAAGATCAAAGAATCTTCCTTATTCAATTGAAGAAATTAAATCAATGACGGCGTCTTGCCCAATATGTGCCGAGATAAAACCACGGTTTTTACGAACAAAATGACATTTGATAAATGCTATATCACCTTTTGAAAGACTTAATATAGATTTTAAAGGCCCTCTACCGTCTAACACACAAAACAGATATAATCATTGACGAATACTCAAGATTTTCCTTTGCGTATCCTTGTAAAGACTTGTCTACAGTTACGGTCATAAAACACTTAAAAGATGTGTTTTATACATATGGTTTTCCATTGTATATACATTCCGGCAGAGGAGCATCATTTATGTCAGAAGAATTAAATAAAATTACTTCAGTTGGAGTTGCTTCTAGTAGAACAACCCCTTTATAACCCACAAGGAAATGGACAAGTTGAGCGCTTGAATGGGACTTTGTGGAAAGCAATACAATTAAATCTTCGTTCTAATGATATGGCTATTTCTGAATGGGAACAAGTATTACCGATAGCTCTACATTCAATTCGATCCCTTCTTAGTACAAGCACAAATTGCACTCCTCATGAACGACTATTTCGTCATCCTCGTCGTTCACCAAATGGAGAATCGATGCCTAGTTGGTGTATTGTATTGTATGTGGTTTGTTGAGTAAATTAAAGATTTGATAAATTATTATTAATACTTATTTATTGTAAGGCTGTGTGAAGTTGGCACCCCCAAATTCAATTTTTCAGTTTTTTTTCATCAGGTTCGTTTGTCCACCATTAGTCCACGTTTGTCCACCAAAAATTTTTTTTTGTCCACCTCTCAAAAAAAAGTTATTCAAAAAATAAAAATTGGGGGTGGAAGTTGGCACCCCCAAATGCGAAATTCTATTTTTTTTTTCATCCCGTTCGTTTATCCATCGTTAGTCCACGTTTGTCCACCAAAATTTTTATAACTTAATACTATACTTAATTAACTCACGTATAACTATATCTCTAAGGGTGGAAAAATGAAAACATGTAGTGGACAAACGAGTTTCTGAAATGGACAAACAAACCTACCCCTCAGAAAAGCAAATCCACCCCTAGGAAGCTAGATATCCTCCGTCAAAGTTAAATTCAGGGCTTTTTTCTTTAAAAATGTTTATTTGAATAACTTTTTTTTGAAGGGTGGACAAAACAAAATTTTTGGTGGACAAACGTGGACTAACGATATACAAACGAACCTGATGAAAAAAAGTTGAAAATTCGCATTTGGGGGTGCCAACTTCCACCTCAATTTTAGTTTTTTTTAAATAATTTTTTTTTGGAGGGTGGACAAAAAAAATGTTTGGTGGACAAACGTGGACTAACGATGGATAAACAAACGTGATGAAAAAAAAATGGAATATCGCATTTGGGGGTGCCAACTTCCACCCCAATTTTATTTTTTTGGATAACCTTTTTTTGAGAGGTGGACAAAAAAAAATTTTTGGTGGACAAACGTGGACTAACGATGGACAAACGAACCTGATGAAAAAAACTGAAAAATCGAATTTGGGTTTGCCAACTTCACAGAGCCTTATTGTAACCTATACGATTGTAACATTATCGGTGTGTCAGCTCTTGAGAAGTTGAGAATGCCAGCGTGTCTCGCCACAAGCCACAGAGTGTGCGCATATAATAATATGTTAATATAGGCTGTGTGTTGAGGCAAAGGTATGCCACACGTACACAGCCTACACTACAGTTGGCTTATGTATCAAGATGTGATGGCCCCCCCCAATCGGCTATCTTTCCTTCTACTTACCTACCCTGGCTACCCTAACCCCCTGTCTACCTAATGCCTAAATACTTATCTGAATTAAGAGTCCCAATTTGCCTAATGTTGTCTATCTAATTTCGTGATCGTCTAGTTTATAATTTTCTCTATACCTGAAAATGTGTTTATGGACAAATGTTGAAGAAGGGTTGACTTCAATAAAAATTACTATCAAGATTTTATAACTTGTTTATTTTATGTATTAAATTATTTATTCTTTCACTATCGAATCAAGGATTAATTTAGTTTAGATATTCGTTAGACATATCTAGACTCTTTAATTGATTCCTAACTAGAGCATGGAGAAAACAATTAAAGGAACAAAAACTCCATACCTCCCAATTACAAATAAGTACTTATGTTATTAGGTACAAAATATTACAGTTAAATAAAATAATAAATCGTTTAGATGAATTAACTTCCAGTTACTCTTAAGTAATATTCCAATTTACTTTAGCTAGTTCTTGTGACGAGGTTTATTAAATTATTATATATACATTTTTATTTAGTTACAAAATAATGTATCATTTCAATTTATAATTATTATAATAAAGTAGTGTTTAATGAATGGCTCTAATATATCTAATATTCGAATGTCTACGTCTTTAGATAGTCAAATTTTACTTAACTTAAATCAGCTGTGTGCACCATTATACACTGATATTACAGTTTTACATTTACATTATATACATATAGAAAATCAAACTTTTAATTTAATTAGAATTTAAATTAGCTTTTTATTAAAACTTTACATGACAAACTTTACAATCAAAGGTGACCTTGTTAATTGGAAATCCAAACCAGAATGCCCCTCCAAATGCGTTACAATGCTATTTATCTGACAAAAACATCCCCTTCCTCGTATCCTGAAACACGTCTCGCTTGACTCAACTAATATAGTCGAAACTGAACTCTAACTTTAAGATAATATGTTTCATATTAATGGTTCAATACAACTTCTATCCGTTTCAACCTGTCACCAATAGATGTCGCAAGCAGTCGTGAATTTCCAGCCTTTTCCATTAACTTGTAAAATGTAGACGTTGTTACCAGCGGTATCTGAACATTCTTCAAGATATAGGTATGATGATGTAGTCTCGACGACCAATTGCAAGTATCGTTTTATGTACTGCGTTCCTGAAATTTAAAACAAATCAACGCGTAATTTCAATTTACCACCAAAGTACATACATAATAGAGTTCAGATTCCACTAGGTTCTTTTGTCGTTTAGGATCTTTCATATAGAGTTAGCTCAACAAACATATGTGGTGCAGTTTATTTTTTTTATATCCTGAGGAAGAATGTCGAGTATAGTTTTACAGCGTAATAAATTGTAAAAGGTCTCAAATTTACCAATCAATTGAAGTTGAAACTTACAAAAGGCACGCTTTTTTGTACAGCACAAAATCTGGGAATTTGTTTTGGAATGCCTTTCTACGTTATTTATGTGATATTTTAGTTTATAAGTTTTAACACTTGGCCATTTCTTAGACCATTTTGTACAAGCATCTAACATATCTGTCAGCCCTTAGTTAAATTTATGTAATGCATGTGTGAAGCTTGATAACAGTGTTTATGTCGACTGGCGATATAAAAAATATTTTAAATGCATGCCTGCAAGTACATTTATTATTTGAGGTCCATCTCATCCCTCCCCATGAGAATACAGATGCAGAATAACTTCTCAACTGTCTTCACATATCTAGGTTTCCAACAAAATTTAAATGTACCTCAAGGTAAAGTAAAAACCCTCTCTCCCTCTCTCGCTCTCTCTATCCTAAAATAATTGTTGCTAATATATGAAATAAAAATCCTATTAGTATTCACTATCTAGAACTACCTACCCTAGCCTAATCTATTCTAAACATAAGCCTAAACTTTCCTAACCGCTAACCTATTCTATCTAATTCTGTATCTAATCTCACTATAATACCTAAACCTAATGAAAAAAAATATCCTAACAACCCTATAACCTATAACTGTTTATATACATTTTTGATAACACCCGTGTTCATGTTGTAGAATCTGATGTATAGATTCTCAAACGTATTAATTTTTTTATGATAGTGTATATTCAATATTATTCAAATTTCAATTGTCTCACTATCGACTTGTGAAAGAAAACATTATTTTCTAGAATTATCTCAGTTAGTCCTTCAATCAAATCATCTCTAGAAAATATCACAATCTGACAATTTTCAAAAATAATGTGTGTATAAAATTGAGGTTAATCATTTAGCAACCTTTCGAATCTTTATCTGTACCTTTATTAGTTTGATTAAGTCTGGTTAGACTTTTTGTTATAAGAAAATACATATTGTATTGCAAGTTTTTTTTTCCTTTCCGTTAATCCGGAGCTTGCATTATGTGAGTTTATAATAAGAAATACATATTGCATCGCAAGTTTTTCTTTTCTTCCGTATATTCGGAGCTTGCATTATGTGAGTTTATTTTTTTTCTTTTCCAAGTTATATATATAAGGTATATATATATTTTTTTTTACTTGGAAGAACCCACTAGGGAGGAAAAGACATTAAATCGTGAATTTTTTCTTTTCTTTCAATTCATGTTTGAAAGGATTCACGGCCTACAGTAGATTATTTTTTTATTGTCTACTGCCCTTGCTAAAAGTAAATATGAAAAACAACTGTAAATTATTCTTTTAGTGTTTACAGTTCTAGCTAAGATTAACAAATGTATACTGTATGTTTATTTATACTTATTTCTTATATGCAATATATAATTAATTCATTGATCAATTCTTAAAATTTTCAATTTCAATCAAGCTTCGCCGGCTGAAACCTGAACAAGGAGTTGTGCAAAGTCCAAATATTTATTATAATTTAAAATATGTTGTATCATTAAGTTTCAATAATATATTAATGAAGTACAATTAATTGCTTTAGACAATATTTATGGGGTGGCCACCCTTGTTTGTATTTCATCAATTTAGGTAAATATTTATATAGCGCTATATGATCTAGAATTTGCACAACTATATGATAGTAAAATTATCATAAACTGTCAATCAGACAGATATTAAAATGACACAGTTGTCTCAATTTGAGAACAATGTGTTAGGTACTTTCAAAACATAGTAGGTATTATTTAATTTTGATTGATTCGAATTCAATTGTCAGACAGTGATATTGTTATAAAACTTTAAATTTATTCTCTGTATATTAAATTACAGGAGTAATAATTATTCTTTAATTCTGATTAAGTAAAATATGTAAGTTGTATTTATAACCTCATAAATAAACTCGTCTTTGTTGATAAGTTATGTAAACATTATCAGGTAATTCACATGCCAAAGTATTTTGCTAGAAATTCAGTTTTGTTTAAACTTCGTTTGGCTGTCGTCAGATAAGTACAACTGACTAAAGTATAATTTACTTAAGGATTAACCTTTAAGTACAAATTGTGACCAATTACATATCAATAGAATATTTATAAAACTCTTTCCGTCATTAATTTAAATTGAAACAGACATTTTTATGTAATTAGTTAATCATGTCTTAGTGCAAGTTACAGCACAATTTATTTCATTGATTTTCTGAACATACATTCTTATAATACGCGTTTTATTTAGTTACCAATTCAATAGCATTTAAATTTGTAACACAAAATCATGTTCTATTTAATACGAACAACTGGCTAAAAGAAGACACTGCAACTGGTGTCTCTGTCCACACGTTAAAATATAAAAGCCATAATGATGTAAAAATTCGGCAAGTCCCCTTTTTTATAGCTCTCTTCTATTGACGTGGCTAACAACCAACCTTTTTTTTTATCATGTATTTTTAAACAGTATTGTAGTGCCATATGTTTACTTCCGCATCACAGTAACGCTTTGATTTAAATTATATCTTTGAAATTACAATTTTGAAAGTAATCAAAATGTAAAGTTATATTAAAATTGATTAATTCATTCAACTTTTATGATAAGATAATAGGATAAATTTATTTGAACGATTAGACAAGATTGAATAATCATAATATGAATAGAGAATATTAATTTACATAGATATTGTAACAATGGTTCAGTGACGCTTGTCTCTGTTAAAAGAACCTTTCCCCTTTTTTATAAGAGCCGGCCCGCTGTAGTTAAAATTATTTGACCGAGCTTATAATATTATTTTCACAACCTATTATATTAAAATTCAAAACATTTAGTATGTCTATTTAGTTGTATCGTTTTTTGATGTATTACGTACTAATTTTATGGCGGGAAATCTACTTTTACCATAAATAGATCTCGTCGGATAACTTTGATTTCCTCTGAATTTATTCCTAGGTACTCTATGATTAATATAAATTCCTTTGTCTTCGATAACCGCCGTTACAGGTATATTATTTCTATGCACATTATAAGTTGTTCCCTGTACATTGCTACATATATCGCGATAATTATGACTTTGACTGCGATTATTAGTAACTAAGCCAACCTTTTGCCTACATACAACATTCTGCTCTATATTCCTGAGGAATTCGTACGCTGTTCCTTTTGATATCTCCCCAGGACGTGAAAACCAGAGTTTTTTGTATATCTGAAGGGAAATGTCGCATGATGCAATTAATCCAATAAATCTCGCTAAATGGTATAGTTAATGTGCTCACAACTTCTATCTGTTCAGCAAAATGGTCGCTCATCAGTAAATCCATACTTGGATCGTAACTAGTATTTAAAATTTTATATTCAGCTACTCTTTGATGATTCTCATTCCAATAAGTTTGGCGAAAATTTGATTCAAAATCATCTAAGGTTTTCCAATTACTACTAAATAACTCTAATACATTTCGAGCTGGTGGCGTCAGACATTCAAACACAATATCAATAGCACTATTTTGCGCGTTTAATGAATTTATGTACCTTTTTAATTTCTTGAGGAAACGTATTGGGTTTCCACTGTCTCTACCATTAAACTTAGGCTTTTCAATCATAGGTTGAAATACGTATACATTATTGATATTTCTATTACTCTCCACGTTAACAGTCCTGCCTAAACTTTCACTGTCTTGTGAGATAGAACACATTGAACCACCGTTCTGTAAGCTTGACAACCGTGATTCCAGCGTTTAAATTTTTCTAGAAAACTCATCGAATTTATCCGCAAGCATCTTAATACCACTATCTACCGTTTTATTTGCGGTCGTATCTACTTGATCTGTCCGTGAGTTAATTATATTACGCGCATCAATACTGACGTGAGTCTGTTTGTTTTTTTTGTTTAACCCACGACGTAAAGCTGACCTGTCCGTCATTATTTAAACAAAGGATAGAATAAAATTCTATAAAACAATATTATTACAATGCTACAAAGTAGCCAACAATAAACCTTTGTACTGAAGATATATACTTTCGTAGCTTATCTCGTCTTTAAAATTTAATTTATTTAATACAACACCTCCCCCAGATATCTAGATTAAAATATATTTTCAAATACTCTAACACCTTCTTTCAACACAAATGTCCATACAAATTCAAGTCCAATTAATTAAAATAATTTCCTACGTTGTGTTAATTTTTTTTTATTTTATTTTATTAAATTAGATTCTTTATTTTAGTTGTGCTCTATATTTTGGCACAAAATCTAAAATCCTGGTCACGCGGCAGCAGATGTGATGGCCCCCCCCAATCGGCTATCTTTCCTTCTACTTACCTACCCTGGCTACCCTAACCCCCTGTCTACCTAATGCCTAAATACTTATCTGAATTAAGAGTCCCAATTTGCCTAATGTTGTCTATCTAATTTCGTGATCGTCTAGTTTATAATTTTCTCTATACCTGAAAATGTGTTTATGGACAAATGTTGAAGAAGGGTTGACTTCAATAAAAATTACTATCAAGATTTTATAACTTGTTTATTTTATGTATTAAATTATTTATTCTTTCACTATCGAATCAAGGATTAATTTAGTTTAGATATTCGTTAGACATATCTAGACTCTTTAATTGATTCCTAACTAGAGCATGGAGAAAACAATTAAAGGAACAAAAACTCCATACCTCCCAATTACAAATAAGTACTTATGTTATTAGGTACAAAATATTACAGTTAAATAAAATAATAAATCGTTTAGATGAATTAACTTCCAGTTACTCTTAAGTAATATTCCAATTTACTTTAGCTAGTTCTTGTGACGAGGTTTATTAAATTATTATATATACATTTTTATTTAGTTACAAAATAATGTATCATTTCAATTTATAATTATTATAATAAAGTAGTGTTTAATGAATGGCTCTAATATATCTAATATTCGAATGTCTACGTCTTTAGATAGTCAAATTTTACTTAACTTAAATCAGCTGTGTGCACCATTATACACTGATATTACAGTTTTACATTTACATTATATACATATAGAAAATCAAACTTTTAATTTAATTAGAATTTAAATTAGCTTTTTATTAAAACTTTACATGACAAACTTTACAATCAAAGGTGACCTTGTTAATTGGAAATCCAAACCAGAATGCCCCTCCAAATGCGTTACAATGCTATTTATCTGACAAAAACATCCCCTTCCTCGTATCCTGAAACACGTCTCGCTTGACTCAACTAATATAGTCGAAACTGAACTCTAACTTTAAGATAATATGTTTCATATTAATGGTTCAATACAACTTCTATCCGTTTCAACCTGTCACCAATAGATGTCGCAAGCAGTCGTGAATTTCCAGCCTTTTCCATTAACTTGTAAAATGTAGACGTTGTTACCAGCGGTATCTGAACATTCTTCAAGATATAGGTATGATGATGTAGTCTCGACGACCAATTGCAAGTATCGTTTTATGTACTGCGTTCCTGAAATTTAAAACAAATCAACGCGTAATTTCAATTTACCACCAAAGTACATACATAATAGAGTTCAGATTCCACTAGGTTCTTTTGTCGTTTAGGATCTTTCATATAGAGTTAGCTCAACAAACATATGTGGTGCAGTTTATTTTTTTTATATCCTGAGGAAGAATGTCGAGTATAGTTTTACAGCGTAATAAATTGTAAAAGGTCTCAAATTTACCAATCAATTGAAGTTGAAACTTACAAAAGGCACGCTTTTTTGTACAGCACAAAATCTGGGAATTTGTTTTGGAATGCCTTTCTACGTTATTTATGTGATATTTTAGTTTATAAGTTTTAACACTTGGCCATTTCTTAGACCATTTTGTACAAGCATCTAACATATCTGTCAGCCCTTAGTTAAATTTATGTAATGCATGTGTGAAGCTTGATAACAGTGTTTATGTCGACTGGCGATATAAAAAATATTTTAAATGCATGCCTGCAAGTACATTTATTATTTGAGGTCCATCTCAAAGAGAGTCTAAATACGATCCGATAATAGAAGTAGAAAAAATAGGTACCTAACTATACGGTACAAATTGTATTGAATGCAAAATCCTGGGTTAAAATTTGAGCAGAGTTCCGTCTTCCGCTGGCTACCCTGGGACCGTAACACGGTTTCGGGAGCTTCAAGGCAACCCATGAAGAAGAAAAAACATTCTACAAAGCAAAAAACAACGACCACACCGGACGTGCACCGGGGAGTTAGCACAGATTTTGACAGCGACACTTTCGTTTCGGTCGAATGGCCTTGAACAGGCCAAAACGTTCATGTCCAACAAGGACCGGCCAGAGATAGCCCGAGGCCGAGAGGTCCGGCCCAACAATGTGCGGGCAAATTCCGTGTAGGTACTTGTCTTTGTCCGGCCAAGCAAATTGCTCGGCATTCTTGTGCAGGACATACCGAAACGAAAGTGTCGCTGTCAAAATGTTTGCTAACTCGGCTGTAGTCTTTGGTTAGTACGCCGTGCGTGTCCGGCCAAGTTAGCATACATTTTGACAGCGACACTTTCGTTTCGGTCGAATGGCCTTGAACAGGCCAAAACGTTCATGTCCAACAAGGACCGGCCAGAGATAGCCCGGGGCCGAGAGGTCCGGCCCAACAATGTGCGTGCAAATTTGCTATGCCGGGCAAAGACAAGTACACAGAATTTGCCCGCACATTGTTGAGCCGGACATTCTCGGACCGGGTATGTCCTGCACAAGAATGCCGAGCAATTTGCTTGGCCGGACAAAGACAAGTACACGGAATTTGCCCCACATTGTTGGGCCGGACCTCTCGGCCCCGGGCTATCTCTGGCCGGTCCTTGTTGGACATGAACGTTTTGGCCTGTTCAAGGCCATTCGACCGAAACGAAAGTGTCGCTGTCAAAATCTGTGCTAACTCCCCAGTATATAGAGTACTAACGCCTCTTTACTAACGGCTGGCTTTTTCATTTTTTATGCTTGACGTTCTTGTCCAAGGAATATACTACTGTTCTTGTCGGTCTCTGTGTTGTCTTGTCGGTCCATATAGGTAGTTCATTTCAAGAGTAACTTACACTGTTGCCAGGTCTCCCGATTTTCCGGGATATATCCCGATTTTAGATTTTTTATTGGTACACCTCCTTTTAGAAATTGGATCTGGCAACACTGGTAACTTATGTTCATTTCATTCATTCAGTCAGTTCATTGACTGTACGGATATTGTGTCCCCTATAAATTTATATTTTATTTTATTATTCTCATAATTAAAATAGTTCCTAAAATAAGTAGTTTGATTACGTTCTGAATTATATGTAAATAAGTGAAAATCTGTCATTCATGGATTTAATTGTAGGAACTTTGAATATTTCTTTTGTGTGACGCCACGCCTGTTCTTGACTTGATTGTTGATTATGTTTAAAATTGATTTATTTACGAGAACTACAGTGTTTTTATGTATTTTAATTACAAATAATAAATGACTATGTTCTTTCTAAATTTTTACCCTAATTAATATGTGTTTTCTTATTAAGTTACTTACAAAACAACATCTCAAAATGAAGTTCATTCTAATTTTATCCCTTGTGTACACAGGGATGGCTTATGATAAAGGTTAGTAATACATAGTACATTCTTTATGTTTCTTGTTATTAAAAATTAAAATGTAATAACCAACTATTTGTAAGATAACATTTCTTAAATTTATAAAATATTGTTGTTAAAATAACTTTATACAATGTAAAATATACGCAAAATATGTAATACCATATATGTATCATTTGTTGAACATGTGAGAACCCAAGAAAATGTCCTCAACATATGACTGAAAGTGTGCACTGGTAGGCAGGTAGTCCAGATCAAAGATTTAAGTTGGTAGATATGCCCATCATAAGAGCGCTCGAAAAAATATTCCTGCCAAAGCTGTGTGTACACTCATTACGGAGTGTACAATGTGTGCAAGAAAGGCAACAATGTTTCTCTGGTTTCAACATTTCAACACATTTCGGGGCCAACATGTTTTCTTTAGCGAGGGCATATCTGTCTTTGGTCCAGATACTGTGTAGGTCCCATCCAAAACAAAATGACTGTAATGAATGTATAATGTATCCAGCTATAGTTAGTTGTTTTTTATCCTAAATACTTATATAAGTATTTTAAAATATGTTTTTTCATAATTATTATTTATTTTCTTTATAATTATTACAGCTTCCTTTTATGGAGCAAGCTACATTTCATATCCACTTCAAGAGGCAAAGGGTGCCACAGATATTACTTTCCGGTTCAGAACTCATCTCTCAGATGCACTTTTGTTGTTGGCAGCGGGAAAAACTGACTACTGTATGGTATGTACTATTTTATTTTATTTTATTTTATTATTTATTTTAATATAGTGTTTGCTAATTATTATTTAATACCTCATTTTCAATAGGGAAGATGACAGGGTATACAAAATATTATTCTATTTAGTCCAAAATTTAGATTATCAAAAAATATTGGACACATATTTTTTCTTTTGTCAATCAAACAAAAAAATACAGAGATAAAGCCCGTCAAAGTTTGGGAGTGGGGGCCGGTGACGTCACTTCTAGGTCAAAAGTGTACTCAAATGTGACGTCAGGCGGAATTTTAGCAGGCTATATCTTCATCATTTTTTGTTTAATTGACAAAAGAAAAAATATGTGTCTAATATTTTCTGATAATCTAACTGACGGACTAATTAGAATTTTTTAGTCATCATGACTATTGTTACATTGCAGCCCATATTGTTTTATTTATTTTGATGCATTCGCTATTTATTATTTTATACCTCATTTGCAATTGTTACTTTGCAGCCTATATTGTGTTATTTATTTCAATGTGTTTGCTATTTATTATTTTATACCTCATTTCCAATTGTTACTTTGCAGCCCGTATTGTTTTATTTTGACGTGTTCGCTAATTATTATTTTATACCTCATTTGCAATTGTTACTTTGCAGCCTATATTGTTTTATTTATTTCAATGTGTTTGCTATTTATTATTCTATACCTCATTTCCAATTGTTACTTTGCAGCCCGTATTGTTTTATTTTGACGTGTTCGCTAATTATTATTTTATACCTCATTTGCAATTGTTACTTTGCAGCCCGCATTGTTTTATTTTATATGTTTGCTCATTATTATTTTGTACCTCATTTGCAATTGTTACTTTGCAGCCCATATTTTTTTATTTTGATGTGTTCGCTAATTATTATTTTATACCTCATTTGCAATTGTTACTTTGCAGCCCATTTTATACTGTTTTATTTATTTAAATATGTGTTTGCTAATTATTATTTTATAACTCATTTGCAATTGTTACTTTGCAGCCTATGTTATATTCTTTTATATATTTTATACTTTATTTTAATATGTTTTTGCTAATTATTATTTCTTACCTCATTTGTGCAATTGCTACTTTGCAGCCCATATTGTTTTATTTATTTTTATGTGTTCGCTAATTATTATTTTATACCTCATTTGCAATTGTTACTTTGCAGCCCATTTTATACTGTTTTACTTATTTATGTGTTTGCTAATTATTATTTTATACCTCATTTGCAATTGTTAATTTGCAGCCTATGCTATATTCTTTTATAATTTATTTTAATATGTGTTTGCTAATTATAATTTCATACCTCATTTGCGATAGATTATTATTACTTTGGCTAGTTGTATTATATAAAATAGTGATAAAGAGAAAGTCATGCCCACACAAGTACACATGCCATGCCATGATCCTAATCTAGTTTGATAATTACTGAAAAATCTATTTAATTTTGCACCACTTTTTTTTTCAAAATAGACATAAATCATCCATAGAAGTATGATTAGACAATAAATTAACATTTATTTTTTTAAATTCCACTAACCAACTTTTGGTACATGGTTTTATAATGTTTCATTGTGTTTTCTTTGAAATATAGTGTAATCACAATCAATTTTATATACTTTTATATTGATTACAAAGTACCAAGGTGGATTTAAAAATAGTATATAAAGTTGAAGAGTTTGTATGTTTGAATGCAGTAATCTCAGGAACTACTAGTCTGATTAGAAAAAATCATTTTTGCGTTAGCCCATTTATTGAGGAAGGAATAGCACAAGTTATATGCTATATAACATCACTAAAGGAGCAGAGGTTTAACCATAAATATCACCCATTCAAAAATTAACACTGGAAAGGTAGAATCAAATATGTCATTTTATATATCATATATTATTAGAGCGAGAAATCTATATGACCATATTATTTCTATTAAGTATATTATCTAATATAAATAACATATAACTTTTCAGCTAAGATTGGAAGGTGGCAGAGTAAAACTACATATAAATCTTGGAGCTGGTGAAAGTGAATTGACATCTCCAAAGGGCTTGTATTTAAATGACACCCAATGGCATCAAGTTAGCATCACTCGAAGAGAAGCTAACCTTACAATGAAGGTATGATTGTAGGATTTTGATTTTTCGTTACATATGATTATACTATATAAAGCTCGACTACCACTCACTGACTCCTCACTCACTCACTCACTCACTCACTGACATCATTGTTCTCCCAGAAAGAGTTGTGATGGGGGGAAACTTTTGGTGGGATCGTATAGAGGGGGTCCCAGTGAGTACCAGAAAAATCCGAAACCCCCCTTTTTCTGCCGAAACTAATAATGTTTAGGATATGTTCCTATTAGCGAATCCATAAACTCCCATACATTTTGTTTTTGTTTTTTATCTCGGAAACTACAAATCGGAAAGGGTAGGTGCCGAAACTAATAATGTTCAGGATCTGTTCCTATTAGCGAATCTGTTAAAAAAAAACTTCTACACAAAAAAAAACTCCCATACATTTTGTTTTTTATCTCGGAAACTACAAATCGGAAGGGGTAGGTGCCGAAACTAATAATGTTCAGGATCTGTTCCTATTAGCGAATCTGTAAAAAAAAAATCTTCTACACAAAAAAAAACTCCCATACAATTTTCATTTTTTCTTTTTTTTTCTCCTGTGGACTGGGATTTGATTTCTACCCCTTTCCACTTTCCCCGTACTCCCCCCCCCCTCGTCTCCCATACATTTTTTTTTTAAAGCGCGAGCGATACCGCATAAGCGGCCGGACAAGCGCCAGTTATCTTTTTGTTTTTTTTTCTTTCTTCACGGGTTATAGCTCCCGAAACCGTGTTACGGTTCCAGGGTACCCAGCGGAAGACCAAGTCTCCCTCGTTTAGCCGATTGTATTTGTGAGGCTATAGCCTAACGAGTGGCTAGTTCTGTTGAGATATATATTTAATTTTTTTATCCAAAGCGCCAGTTATCATAAATCCGAAACCCCCTTTTTCGCCCCCTTTTTTTTGGTTTTTATCTTGGAAACTACAAATCGGAGGGGGTAGGTGCCGAAACTAATAATGTTCAGGATCTGTTCCTATTAGCAAATCTGTTAAAAAATAATCTCCCATACAAAAAAAACTCCCATACCTACATTTTTTTGTTTTTTATTTACTACAATCGAGCAGTGGTAGTGGTAGGGGTTGGAGTAGGGGTAGAGGTAGTAGTAGGGGTTGGAGTAGGGGTAGTGGTAGTGGTAGGAGTAGGGATAGTGGTAGTGGTAGGGTTAGATGTAATGGTAGGGGTTGGAGTAGGGGTAGTCGTAGTGGTAGGAGTAGGGATAGTGGTAGTGGTAGGGTTAGATGTAATGGTAGGGGTTGGAGTAGGGGTAGAGGTAGTGGTAGGAGTTGGAGTAGGGGTAGAGGTAGTGATAGGGGTTGGAGTAGGGGTAGGGGTAGTGGTTGGGTTTGGAGTAGAGGTAGTGGTAGGGGTAGGGGTAGTGGGAGTAGTTGTGGTAGGAGTAAGGAATTATTGATAGGTGGCGGGCTTATCGCTGACTTGTAGCATGTCTTCTTTGGTGTTGGCAGCAGTATGTTCCCACACAGATAACACACGAGTTGCTTGCAACTCGCGCACTACACAACATACTAGTTGGTATATAAAGACCTTGAGAATGTCTGTCAGTCTGTCTGTTCAAGCCATAAACTTGTATGTATACAAATGCAATGCAGACTGACAAAATAATTTATGTGAGAAGGAAGGAACTTTAAATAAAGCAAACATTGCAAATTAATTTAATTTTTTAATAGATACCTAGTAAATTAAATTTTAAATTAATAAAACACAGCAAATATTTCCTATGCAAATTATTTGAAATAAGTTTTTAACGTTTTCACACAAACAAACCTACTTTCACATTTATATTTTACAAATAATACAATATTGTTTATTAAGTACATTACCATTATAAAATAATGAGATAAGGCAAAGTAGAAGAAGTAGAAGACATTACTAAAATACTAAATAAGTGTCACAAACCCCTTCATATAATTAATAGAGTATTTGGTAATTGTATTGTAATTATGTAATGTAATGTAATAATGTAATGTAATGTAAAAATGTAATTAATAGTAATTGGAGTTTTTCAATATTATGTAACAAAATCATTAAATTGTGGTACTCACAATATTTAAAATTTATAAAAAAAAATAAAAAACGAATCAATATCCTAATAAAATTTGAGATTTGAGAGCGTTGCCTTGAAACCGGGAGGTCCCAGGTTCATTTCCCACTTGTTCAAAAAATAAATTCTAAGCACCATTTTTCTTGAAGAATATGTGCTTTAATCGACTCCTCGTGCTTCGGAGGGCACGTAAAACCGGCGTCCGCACTTCTTCTAGAAATAACAGATATTTAAGTTTGTTAAAGAAGTGACACATCTAGGTCCATCAAGTGCAGCAACAGGCTTACCGCCTGTTCTGTTCAATATGGACAACTGGCAAAAAGTGGACACAGTTACTGGTGTCTCTGGCCACACCGCAAGGTATAAAAGCCATGAAGGTCTGTGTGTGTGTGTGTATTTAAAATTTCATATTAATTTATATATTACTAGCCGAGTGCCCGCTACTTCGTATGGGTTGTATTAGGAATACAATTCACCCCCTTGTGGAGGTGGGTAGCGTGATGTTAAATAGCCTATAACCTTCCCCAAGAATTGGGCTATCAAATGGGTCCAGTAGTTTTTGAGAATAGAAAACGAACAAACAATTGTTTTTTTATATTAGATGACAAATTAAGAACACAAATTATTATTATGGTTTACTGGGTGTATTTTTATCTATTTTATTTTTTATGTATTTGAAATGACTGAAGCATAATATCTTTGTTAATTTTATTAATATCATAATATTTTGTTTTACAGGTTAATGACAATGTAATGAAGAAAAAATTACCAGGAAGGTTCTTTGAACTAAACATTCACTTTGGGATATTTCTTGGAGGTCAGGGTGATTTTTCAGAATTGTTTCTTGGACATATGGAGAATTTTCGTGGGTGTATGGAAGATGTAAGTAGATCTGTATTATTTAGGGATTGTTTAGATCTTTAGAGCACCTCTAATGTATGTATGGAATACTAGCGGACTCGGCAGACGTTGTCCTGCCCAAACGTTGGCTTGCCTGCTATTTACTTTCCTTCGTCAGTGGAAAACAACTACTCCTACCCCTACCTCTACCCCTACCCCTACCCCTACCCCTACCCCTACCCCTACCCCTACCCTACCCTACCCCTACCCTACCCTACCCTACCCTACCCCTACTCCTACCCCTACTCCTACCTCTACTCCTACCCCTACTCCTAGGCAAAATTAAGTTTCGCGAAGCCGACCAAATTGAAAATCAGTACTACTAATGATCTATTAAATTACTTAAATTACATTTTGCGACTATTCAATTTGGTCGCGTTCGCGATATTATCACTTTTGTTGAGTGTCGGAACGTGACATTAGATTCTCCAACACGCACGCGAATTTTAACTTTGTGCGGTGACATTAGGAACACATCTACATTGCATAGACAACAATGAGTGCTTTTAATTTAAAATGAACTTTATTGAATAGCAATAAGGTTCAAATTGACTCTGTTATTATGGGAAAAAGAAAAGGGCTGTTTTTAGGGGTTTTTCGGCAATTATTCGAATTGTCTCACCTTTTAAACCTTCCCTGGATATCTAGGAATATTTTAAGACTAAAATCAGCCAAATCGGTCAAGCCGTTTTCATGTTATGTCGTGACAACGGAAAACGGGTTTCATTTTTATATATATAGATTATTGAGTTCGGATCCCGGCCATTTACCAATGGGTTTTTATAATTAAAAACCCTTTGGTTTTCCAATAGGGGCAGTTCGATGTTTAAATAGAATAAAACAACTTGTGTGTGAGGTATTAACGAAATTATTTTTTTATTTGAAAGGCATTTGTTTGCCATTACGTATGGAATATGACATCGTTCGAATGCCCGCCGCAGCACAAATCCGGCTGAATTTGAGCGATGTCCTGGGTTATGTTGACGTTTAGGGCATCGGTCGATTGCGGCTTATTGGCATAAACCTGCGACTTCAGAAAACCCCACAAGAAAAAGTCTAGCTAGGTCAAATCGCACGATCTTGGAGGCCAATTTAAGTCACCTCTGCTACAGATAACCATAACCTCGAATCGTTCATGCACAATGTCCATCGTGACGTTCGCTATGCGGTACGTAGCGCCGTCCTGCTGGAACCACATGTCGCCCACCTCCATATCGTTCAATTCGGGCCAAAAGAAATTGGTTAGCATCGATCTATAGCGCTCACCATTGACGGTGATGGTCTCACCAACGTCGTTTTCGAAAAAGCACCGACCAGTGACGTCGCCGGCCCAAAATCCGCACCAAACAGTAACTTTTTGTGGATGCATTGCCACCTGGTGAACCTCGTGTTGGTTGGTGTCGTCCCATATACGACAATACGCCAAGTTGAAGTCTGCGAAAGGCTGAGTTCCTGTGCACGGCGAGGAATTGACTGCCTCGGCTTCTTCTGCACACTTTCACGGACAGCGGCGATGTTCTCATCCGATCTGGCGTTCCTTTGACGTACAGGTGTTGGCTGATTGTTCACCGAACCGGTCGTCTCGACTTTGGCCACGAAACGTTGGAGAGTCGACTTTGAAAGGCCACCGCGTCTGTCGTAAAATGGGCGCAACGTTTGCACTAACGAACACTCGTTTTGTTAATAAAGTTTTATCATTTGGACATGCTGCTCATTCTTGTTACTTGCCATGATAATTTGACATCAGTGACTAAATAATAAACAACAGATTTGAGAGACGCCGCCAAAACAACATGGCCGCCACAACCGGGCAACATCGACCCGTCCCTATTGGAAAACCCTTTACATAATCTGACAAACCACACTTAGAGGCTTTGCCATCAGAACAAATATACCTCAACAGAACTGGCCACTCGTTAGGTATAGCCTCACCAATAGCCTCGGCTGAAAGAGGGAGACTTGGTCTTTGCTGGGTACCTTGAGACCGTAACAGGGTTTTGAGAGCTGTAAGCAACCCGTCAAGAAAAAAATATTTAATGAGATATATTATGTAGATACCAATAAAATAATTATATATTATTTTAAATTTGGGATATTTATATAGTGTAATACTTGTAAATAATGTGTGCTTATTTTATAGCTCTTGTAGTACTACGCTTATAACTTAAATTATGTCGTTGTGTGGAAAGCGCTGGGTATAGCGGTTCATCAATAGATGTAATAAAACAAAGAAAAGAATCTTGTGGATATAATATATTTTGCGCCTAACAAAAGCAAGGTTTATAGACATTACTACAAAATAGCTCACCCTGTTTTCCGAGATGAAAGTAGCACATGTCACTGTCCGGCCCTCCAACCAATTGTACAAAAAAATTGCAGCAATGCGTTGGTCAATTTTAACGTGAAAGATTTACAAACAAACACGGTACACTTATAATATATCGCAATTATAATATCAGTTAGGATCAATTTATTATGAATAGAGGAGACTAAAAAGTATTGATTTATCTATGTTTAGTCTGCGATACAGGGCGTGATGATAAATAGAATTGTTATTTTTATTAGGTGTTTTATAATGGAGTGAAGATAATAGAGAAAGCTCGCAGCAGAACTGGGTCCGTCCATGTTGAAGGAGTCACTTGGAATTGTGCGCCTGAATTTGACGCTGATGTAAACTCTGATATAAGCTTCATTGATGAGGGCGCTTATTTGATATTGCCAAGAATTAACTCTAGAGCTGGTGGGAGGTAATTATGATATTTTAATTTACTTTAATAATGAAAACTACAGATAGGTATATATAATTATATACATGTCAAATGGTAAGGAATAGACACAAACGCGGCAGTGTTTTCCGAAGTCTTGTACCGAACTTCGAAGTAATCGCTAAAATTTCATTATGTATAATAAAAAAATACATAAAATATAATTTAGTGAAGCTGCACCTAAAAGACAGAATTGTATTGCGCTACATTGTTAGTCCACCCATATCACACAGACATAACATTTAATATTTTTTTTAGACATTTTAAAATCTTCGAATTCCTTGCTATCAATTCATTAGTAGATGCACCCAGTAACGTCGTTTTGTCGTAATGTTTCTTATACACTAATTAATAGTGAAACAATAACATAAGAGTCGGGAAAATCTAACTTTTTGAAAAGATTATTTTTTATCGACTGATCGGCGAATATGTTTATTAATATAAATATCGATTATCGTAACGATTATTGCAAACAATATCAAGGAGAGTAAAACTGTCGGTAAATAAGTTGAACCGGAAAGCATCACGTGGTTAGACTGCGCTTCATACTAAACGGGCGTACTCCCCACTCTAGCGCTCAATCTGGTTCAACTTATTTGGCGCGCATTATACGGATCTGTATACGAAATACCGCCAAGATAGCGTTGCTTCGGCGTTTCTTAAAACGAGGAGAGTAGGCTCGCTGTAATATATTGCAATATATTTAAGAACTTCCCGCAACTTTGTCAGCGAGTATTTCGTCAGAATGTCGTCTAATTTTATCACGCTAGGCCGCTTGACCCTTATCAGCAAAATTTTGCAATGGACAACATTTCTGTTTAAACCATCCATTTTTAACCCCCTTACGCAAAAAGAGAGGTGTTATAAGTTTAAAGTGTGTATCTGTGTGTCTGTCTGTGGCATCATAGCTCCTAAACTAATGAACCGATTTTGATTTACTTTTTTTTGTTGAAAAGTGACTTGATCGATAGCTATGATTCAAGATAATCTGTTCAGCCTCTTTTCTAGTCGTTTAAGGCAGTGTTTCCCAATTAGTGGTACGCGTACCCCTAGGTGTACCCCTAACAATTTCCGTATTTTTCAAATAACTCTTAAATTAATGGATTATTTTATATATAAGCTTTGTAACAGATACTCTCCAAACGATTTTTGAATTCTTAAATTATTTTACTATTATTTTTACAGATGGCAAATAGAATTCAAGACCATAACTCAAAATGCTGTGATACTGTATAACCCAGGTGGTGGAAGGGGATCTGACTACTTGGCTCTTGAGATATTAGACGGTGTTATAAGAGTTAAAATGGCTCGTGGACAAATTCTACATACTGTTCACGTGAATGACGGAGAGTGGCATAAAATACACTTGTTATTCAACCCATCACTGATTGAGGTATGTAAACGACAATTTTGGCCTCACTCCTCAATAGTAATAATTTTGATGTATCATTGGACAGGTATTTTAGGGTTCCGTACCTCGTCTAACGAAACCTTTATAATATCACTCTCGTGTCCGTCCGTGTGTCATAGAGATTTTTCTCAAAAACTATGTAACGTGGACATTTTATATTTGGCATAACGTTGGACCTTGTAAAAATTACAATTAAAATGTTTGGTTCAAAGAAAAAAAGTTCTAATGAATATTATCGTGTACGGTATCATTTGAAAGAACACGAGGGGCACACTGTATTGATTAGGAATAAAAACAACCAATTGGGGGTTACAACTAAAGAATACTTTTCGAAGTATTCTCCCTTATAATATAATTATGCACATCTGCATTCGTTCAAACCAATTATTAAAAAAACCGATTTGTAAGATTGTACAGATGCTTCTGGGTCTTCAAACCGCTGACTACGTAACAAATCTTTCATTCTAGGGAATGTAAAGAAATAGTTAGGGCTCGGTTCAGGACTGTACGGAGGAGGCTCACCAACTCAACATTTTCCTGCTTAAAAAAATCGTTTGTCTTCCGAGCGGTGCTCGCATTATCATGATGTAAGCTGATGCGACGTTTCGGGTTACCTCTACGGAGTTCGGCCATCATTTCTGGCAAACAAACCGTGATGTACCAATCAGCGGTAACCGTTCTGCGTTCCTCTAATGGAATTATGGCAACATGCCATTTTTTCGAGACAAACGAAGCGATCATTTCCTTGGACACGCTTCGGTAACGCATAACTTTTGTTGGCTTGACCTCGTAATAGAACTACCGATTGGTGTTTTCTTTCAGATTAATATGAATAAATGCATTGATTCGTCACTTGAGAAGATGTTATAAATGGCTTTTGAGTTCCCTCCGTTGAAGCGTTGTAGAGTAGCCCGGCACCAATTAACCCGAGCCGTCTTTTATTCTTCGGAAACATGGAATTCTTATGGACTACCCAGCGGGATATCAGCTTTCTGAAACCCAACTTATTATGCAAAATAGTTTAAATTGCAGTAATTCAAATACCTATAGTTGCCCGAATCTGCTCGTATGTCATATGTCGGTCATCATATATAATTTTTTGCACAGCAGCTCCGTTTTCAGGTTTTGAAGGTTGCGTGTGGGTATTTTATTAAAATACGTTTTCAGACTTAATGAAGAATATTTATTTACAATTAGAACTACTTAAATAACTAGAAATTTCCTAGACCTATAAACATGTACAATAACAATGAAGCCGTCCAATGAGAATAATTATTCGCGACCCGCTCGAGTCGCGGTTGTGTACGTGGAGGGGATGCCTGGTATAAAACCACATCTCGGCGCGCGCTCGCCTCAGTATAGTTCGGCGTCGTCGCACGCGTCTGATGAATGTTGCAGGTCACAACAGCACTCCCCCTCAAGCGAAGCGTACGCACTTCTTCACGACCCTGCCGGAACGGGTGATGTAGGGATCAGTGGTACTGACAGGCTTCGGCGCTGGAACGACGTCGTGGGCGGGTGAATCTTCTTCATGGTACAGGAATGCAGGCTTCAGGCGGTCAATCGACACGACGGCTGTTCTTCTCGGTAGCTGCAACTTGTAGTACTTGCCGAGTCGCTCAAGTACTTTGTACGGTCCGTCGTACGGCGGTGTGAGCGGCCTCCGAACTGTGTCGTTGCGCACGAACACGTGACTGCATTCCTGTAGCTCTTTATGCACGAATATGCTGCGTTGTGTTGTTCTTGTCTTCGGTACCGGTGCGAACGACGTCATCCTCTCAGTCAAGCGGCGTGCGAAGGCGGTGTCAGAAATCTTCGACTTCGTAGGTACGAAGAGATCAGACGGGAGGCGAATGGTAGTTCCGTACGTCATTATGGCCGGGCTGACTTCACTTTCTTCCTTGATGGCGCTTCGGAGTCCGAGAAGTACTGTCGTCAAGTCGTTGACCCAGTCTGAAGCACCTCTCGCCATCAATGCTGCCTTCAGTGTACGGTGCCATCGCTCGACCTGGCCGTTAGCTTGCGGATGGAATGCAGTGGTTCGTATTCTTGTCACTCCTAGGTTCTTGAGCAGCTCGTTGAAGAGTTCTGACTCGAACTGACGTCCCTGGTCGGTGGTGATACGAAGCGGACAACCAAATCGTGTTATCCATCCGTCGTACAGCGCCCGCGCGACGGTCTCGGCTGTTATGTCGTGAATCGGGATTGCTTCGGGCCATTTCGTGTACCGGTCGATCATTGTTACAATGTACCGGTATTCTCTACACTGCGGCAGTGGTCCAACGATGTCGATATGTATGTGGGGAATGGGATGTGAGGTAAAGAATTAGAAAAATACTTGATTTAACACACGAGTTTATTTTTTAGCAAATTTTAAAGTAGAAACAGTACATCACTCTGTATAGCTGTATAGCCATCTTTTTTTTCATTCTCTCACTCGCTCTCACCTGTATATCCTTCTCTTTCACTCAAAACGTTCAACTACTAAAATAATTTAAATCCTACAGCTCGGCCATACTGACTCTAAGGTCTGTCCTCAGACTTACTTTTAAAGTGAATACAAAATTATTTCCAAAACTTTCAGACTAATTATTGTTATCTTTACACAATACAAACTTCTTAAACTGAAATAACTAAACAACGAAATTATTTCTCTCAAAACAAAATAACTGTTAATTAGTGGTTAAATATTACAAACATAGTGAGCTAAAAGTACAAAATACAATCAAACTTAAAATAAAATAAAATTTAATCATTGTGGCCATCGCTTCATAAGATCTGCGGAACTAGAAGTTTTAAAAGGCCCCTCTACCGAAATATCTACTTTTTGAACATCATAACGGTCATTACCTTTAATCTTGGTGACAGTGTAAGGTCCTAAAAACCTCGGCTTCAACTTCAAACATGTTCCAAATTGAGTTCTTCTTATGGCCACTCTATCCCCTACTTTGTATCTGTTACTTTCCTTTCTTTTCTTGTTATAATTTCTCATATTTTCTTCCTGTATTTTCTGTATTTGAACCATTGCCCTGCTCCTTATTTCTTCTCTATTTTTCATGTAATTGTCTCTATATTCTTCCTCCAACCTCTTGCACATCTCCAGGTCTTCCTTTGACTTCATTCTGGTACCAATTAACATTTCAAATGGAGTAGTACATACACTCCGTTGGTATGTGCTATTCATAGCTCTTTGTAATCTACTGGTGTGCTTATACCAATCCGTTGGTGTCTCTATACAGAACTTAGTTAAAACTGATATTATTGTCCTGTGAATCCTCTCCACCTGGCCATTTCCTCTTGGCACTCCTGTCGTTATTGTTATGTGTTGAATATTTTCATTTTCGCAGTACTCCTTGAAATCATTGCTTGTAAATGCAGTTCCTCTGTCACTTATTAAACGAGTAGGGTTTCCAAACGTTTGCTGATGTATTTTCAATTTATCAATTGTCTCCTTAGTTGTTGTAGTTTTAGTAGGAAAAATCCATACAAACTTTGTGAAAGCATCCACTATAGTAAGTATGTAATTATATTGTTTCTTGGTTTCTGTTAATGGTCCAAGATGGTCACAGTGTATAGTATGTAGAGGAATACCATCCTTCTCTATTGAATGTAAAAATCCCTCTTGTTTTCCTTCCTTCTTCGTTGCCAACAAACAAGGTATACAAGTCATAATAAAATCCTCCACTTTTCTAGGTAAATCTTTGATGTAAAACTCTTTAGCAATCAAATCCATCATTTTCCTTTTCCCAAAGTGTCCATTTCCATGAATTGTTTTAATAATATCTGCATCCATCCCCATAGGTACCACTAATTGCTTTTCAATTCCTTTGTATAAAATTCCATTGTCCAAATAATAATCCAAATATGTTCTCTCCTTTACTATGTCCATTATAGCCTTCAATCCCTCATCTAACTCCTGTCCTCTTCTAATCTTTTCACATATGTTTTCCACTATTCCGACACAAACACTTCTGCTTAGTGCATCCACATGCCTCATTTTGCTACCAGCTCTATGTTCCACTTTGTAGTCATATTCTTGTAATAGCAGTACCCACCTGGCAACTCTAGTAGTTAAATCCTTTTTCTTCATTGTCATTTCAAATGCTAAACAATCCGTTATAATTTTAAAAGATATCCCAAACAAATAGTTTCTGAACTTTTTGACTCCCTCGATGATTGCCAACACCTCCAATTCATAGCTAGAATATTTTTTCTCTGCATCTGTGGTCTTTTTACTTAGATAATGAACTGGATGTAATGCATTATCATTTGGATCCCTCTGCATGAGTATAGCAGCATAAGCCACCATTGATGCATCTGTGTGAAGTTCTGTTTTCAAATTTGGATTAAATATTTTCAATACTGGTCGATTAGCTAACTTTTCCTTCAAACTGTTAAAAGCAAACCTCTCACTGTTGTTAAATTCAAATCCAATATTTTTTCTTAATAGATCAGTCAGCGGTCTTGCTATTAATGCATAATTTTCAATGAATTTTCTGAAGTAAGATGTGAGTCCGATAAAAGAATGAAGTTGTTTTAAATTTCTTGGTTCTGGAAATTTCAGTACTGCCTCAGTTTTTTCCGTTGACGGTCTTACTGTTCCACCCTCAATCAAGTATCCTAAATATTCCACTCTTGTTGTTAATAGTTCACATTTCTTCCAATTACTTTCCAATCCATGCTCTGATGCGACTTTCAGTACTTCGGTTAATATTTCAATATTTTCTCTATAATCTCTGGCTGGAATAATAATATCATCAATAAATATCATCACACCTCTTCTGGATATCAAATCTCTAAATATAATGTTGATAAAACGGGTGAAGTATTTTGGGCAAATGGACAATCCAAAAGGTGCCCGTAAAAATTCAAATTGACCATGATGTGTAACAAATGCAGTATACTTAATTGAATCTTCATGTACTCTTAAGTGAAAAAATCCATTCTTGAGATCTAATTTACTGTAAACTCTTGCATCACATAGTCTGTCTACATAATCCTGGATGATTGGCAGTGGAAATTCATCCTTCACCATTTTCTTATTTATCTGCCTATAATCCACACATATTCTAGTTGAGCCGTCTTTCTTTTTAACCAATACGATTGGACTGGCATACTCTGAAAAACTAGTTCGCACAATTCCATTATCAATCCATTCGCTTACCTGCTTTTCAACTACCTTTTGCTCCATTAATGATAAACGTCTTGGTCGTTGTGCCACTGGAATGTCATCTCTCAATATTATTTTCATTTCAATTGGTGAGTCCCTTATCTTCAAGGCCTTGTACCCGTTAATTAAACTTTGAACTCTTCGTTGCACATTTAAATCGCTACTGTAACAAATAGGTTGAATTTCGTTAACGAAACAATTAATTTTACCTATAAAATTTTCTTCAAACGATGGGACCACAGTGACTAAACCTTTATTAATTAAAACAGTAGTACACATTAAAAAATCCTGACCAATAACAATCTTATATGGAATTACATTACTTGGTACAATATAAAACAAGACTTTGAAACTATATCCATCAATAGTGATTTCGGTGCTGAATTTACCCACCGAACTTACTCTTGCATCGCCAAGCCCCGTTAATGTTACATTATCTTTTACATATTTTACATTAAATTTTGAAAACAAGTCACATGAAATTAAATTTAAATCGCTTCCGGAATCTATTAAACAGTCTACTTTTACACCGTATATTTCGACACTTTTCACCGATTTGTTATTTGACCTTTTGTTTACATTCGACACTGATTGACACTGACACTTGTTGTTCGCTTGATCAGCCACCTCAACCAATGTGGAGTTATCATGGGTACCAACTTTATCAGCGGATACGTCACGTGACTCGACGAACTCGCCCTCTGTTGACGAAATGTATGCACTACGATGAGCACAACCTCGATCTTCCGCTTCCGGCCGCTGTTGCGCATGCGCTCTCGATGCTTCCCTCCAAGTGCCGTTTGCCTCACCGCCATTTTTTCTGCAATCTGATGCAATATGTCCGAATGCGCCACACTTGTAACATTTAATTCCAGGTCCAGACCGACTTTTAAATGCCATCGGCCGCCTACTCGGTGCATCCTCTTGTTTAATTCTTGCTCCGCTCGCCTTACTTTTGATGCGTTCATACAACTGCAATTTCTCACGGAGTTCACGTAGGGTCTTCGCCGTATATAAAATGGTTTTATTCGATTCATAGTCCGATATGCCATCGATCACATACTCAATAATTGCCTCCTCCGGCATATTTGCGCGGTATCCCAATTCTTTCATGTACAATAGGTATTCGTGGAATCCTTCAGTTTTCAGCTTCTTTCGTTTTGTCATTAACTCGTGGATCTCTTTAATGTTCACTTCATCTGGGAATTCCTTGCTCAGCGCCCTTTTTAGATACTCGAACGATTTGAAAGGCTTCTCTGACCTCAACCATATTGCCGCGGTATCGGTAAGCGATTTGCGCGCTAACAGTAAGGTTTGTAATGGCGTCCATCCATAAATTTCTGCATTCTCTTCAATATCCTGCGCCCAGCGCGACACAGAATACCACTTATCCTGCCCATTGAAATGTGGAATGTTGTCTTCGCACAACTTTAGTGAAATGGCATCCATCTTGCACACGTCCATATGTTCACCGTACACAGCATAATCCCTTTTTCTCTTTGTCATCCCAATCCCGGACGAGCCCCCAAAATTGTGGGGAATGGGATGTGAGGTAAAGAATTAGAAAAATACTTGATTTAACACACGAGTTTATTTTTTAGCAAATTTTAAAGTAGAAACAGTACATCACTCTGTATAGCTGTATAGCCATCTTTTTTTTCATTCTCTCACTCGCTCTCACCTGTATATCCTTCTCTTTCACTCAAAACGTTCAACTACTAAAATAATTTAAATCCTACATGTATATGTTCGAAGCGCTGCGACTCTGGGAACTCTCCGATCGGTGATACAGTATGGCGATGTACCTTTGCTCGCTGGCAGCCGATACATGCTCGTGTCCAGTCACCGACATCTTTGTTCATGAACGGCCAAAAATACTTCGTCTGCATCATCTTCCTTGTTGTTCTGATCCCCGGGTGGCTTATTTCGTGCTGCGCCTTGAAGGCAGCTTGACGAAATTTTTCAGGTAAGTAGGGCCTCAGGTTCGATGTGGATGCTTCACACACGATAGGTATAGATTGTCCCGGCAGGGTGACGGTGGTGAACTTCAAGTTGGGTTGTATTTTTCTCTTCTGGAGTTCTTCGTCCTTTATTTGTTCATGGGCCAGCTGGTGATAGTCGAGCATGTTCGGATAAAAAATTTCTTCTATGCGTGACAATGTATCGGCCACAACGTTATCCTTACCGTGAATGTACAGAATGTCGGAACAAAATTGGCTAATGAAATTTAGTTGGCGTTCCCGCCGACAGGTGTCGCTAGCTGTAGGTTTCTTCGTTAGCGCGTATGTCAGTGGCTTGTGGTCGGTATATACTGTTACTTGGTAGCCTTCTATGTATCTTCTGAAATGTTTCACAGCCATGTATATTGCTAGAAGTTCGCGATCATACACGCTGTATCTCTTCTGTGTGTCATTGAGTGCCTTGGAGAAGAATGCGAGCGGCTTCAACCGGTTGTTGACTCGTTGGTGTAGTACGGCGCCGGCGCATGTACTTGATGCGTCCGTCATTATTTGTAGGTGTGCACCGGGCGCCGGGTGACTCAGAGTAGCAGCTGCCGTGATGCTGTGTCGACACTTCTCAAATGCATCGTCGGCCCCTGTAGTCCACTCAATCACCGTCTTGTCATGTTTTTTTGTATTGTGTAGGTATTTGTTCAACTCGGCTTGTAGTTTAGCTTGGTGCGGTAGACAGTCTCTGTAGAAGTTAAGCATGCCCAGAAATCTTCGTAACTCTTCCACAGTGCTAGGTCGTGGGTATGTAGAAATCGTTTTCACTCGATCTTCCAGCGGTCGAATACCCTCCGTAGAAACTTCGTAACCGAGGAAGTTCAATGTACTCTTGCCGAATTCGCACTTGTCCACGTTGATTGTTACTCCGTATCCGTCAAGTCGCTCGAACACTCGCTCCAAATGTCGCTTGTGTTCCTCTTCGTTGTTTGAAAATATTAACACGTCGTCGATGTAATTGAATACACAATCGTCGAGACCTCGGAGTACCTCGTGCATGAAGCGCTGGAACGTTTGAGCGGCATTTCGTAACCCGAACGTCATGCATGTGAACTCGAACAGGCCAAATGGTGTAGTGATGGCTGTCTTCTTGGCGTCTTCGTTCTTCATGGGTATCCAGTAGTAAGCCTTGTTTATGTCAAGCTTCGAGAAGATTGATTTTCCATGCAACTGATACGTGAAGTCTTGCAGGCGTGGTATAGGGTACCGGTCAGGCGTGGTGACGGAATTTAGTCGCCGATAGTCGCCGCACAGTCGTAGTTCTCCGTTTTTCTTGCGCACCACGTGTAACGGGCTGGCCCACGGACTGTTCGAAGGACGACATATACCCATGTCGAGCATGCGCTGGAATTCCTTCTTCACTTCCTTGTACTTCTCGGGTGGCAGCGGTCGCGGTCTGGCGAATATAGGTGGACCGACGGTCTCGAGGTGGTGGACAACATCATGTTTAGGAGGCGTCTTGAGCGACATCGGACGGAGGATACTCGGGAACTTTTTCAGTATGGTCGAGTACGTATGTCCGTTGTTGATGAGATGGATGGCCGGTTCAGTAGATACGACGGTCGGTGCGGGTATCGATAGCTCAGTGACGCTATCGACTAGGCGGCGGCGGCGCAGGTCGACGAGCAGGTTGTGATGTCGGAGGAAGTCGGCCCCGAGTATGGACTTCTTCGTATCAGCTATGACGAACGACCATGTGAAGTTGCGTCGAAGTCCCAGGTCGAGTTCTAATGATTTCGTGCCGTAGGTATGTATGGGCGTCCCGTTGGCGGCGTACAGTTTGTATGAGGCTGTTGACTGTAGTCGGTGTTTCATTTTTGCTGCTAGTACTGATACGTCGGCGCCGGTATCGACGAGGAAGCGTTCACCACTGTGCATGTCGGTGACGCTGACGCGGCTGGTTATCTCTTGAACACCGACATCCGCCACTGTCGATGTTGATTTTAGTTTTCCGACGCCGTAGAAAACTTCCATTTAGTGCAGGGCTTTTCACATTTCCGGGCTCGGTTGCCGAATCTGTGATGATAGAAACAAGGTCCGGCCGAATAGTAGTTGTATCGTGATCTTGCTTTGGAGTGGGAAGTTTGTCGCTTATACTGGTATGGTTGGTCGTTCTTCAGTGCTGCTACTTGTCGCGTAAGTTGTTCTAGGCGGTCTAGTAACTTTTCCATTGTTCTGGACATTTTTTTTTCTTTTTCGCCTAGCCAGGTAGGCTACGTCGAGGGTCACCAGTTTGAAGGTCGCGTGTGGGTATTTTATTAAAATACGTTTTCAGACTTAATGAAGAATATTTATTTACAATTAGAACTACTTAAATAACTAGAAATTTCCTAGACCTATAAACATGTACAATAACAATGAAGCCGTCCAATGAGAATAATTATTCGCGACCCGCTCGAGTCGCGGTTGTGTACGTGGAGGGGATGCCTGGTATAAAACCACATCTCGGCGCGCGCTCGCCTCAGTATAGTTCGGCGTCGTCGCACGCGTCTGATGAATGTTGCAGGTCACAACAGTTGTGCCGTGGTGAAATAAGAAGTCCTTATATTTCGTTAATTTATGTTTATTGTACGATTTGGACACATCCACCAGTCACACAATTTACAGGATATAAAGGAAGAAAGCAATGAAAGAAAGGAAGAAAGAAAAGCACTCCTGAAATAAATTAAATACAGAATAAATATCTAATAAAATTTCTAAAAGATAACATAGCATACTTACACTTAATAATAATAAAATATACTTACAATTGAGTGCTTTCTGAAGGTATATATATTATAACAACAATATTTGATATATTAAATTATAAAATTGAATTTGAGATAAAATAGAACATTAAAATTAATTAAAATAAGTAGTTGCATAAAGAGATAATTTGAAGGTCTGATCCATTTGATATCATATGATGATTCCAAAACAAAATAAATTTAAATATTCAAAAATCTAGACAATATTAGGTTTTTGTACCGACCAGTATAAACATTGATCAATAATATGAAAGAAGAGCAAAGGGACTTTATTGGATAAGTCCACATTGTCACAGTGTTACCGCTGTATTTTGTCGACCTGTACTCTGCATACATGTATTATCTTTTGGCTAGGTGCTTCAACATCATAAATAGAAACAAGCTCATCGAGACATTCTTCTTGAGATAACTCTCCGCGAAAGTTGTGTTAAATTATGGCACGGAAATTTTCACAAGTGAGCTCTATTTTATTTAACGACATGTCAATTTTAAACCGAAATATATTATTTTTTTCTTAAAATGCCAGTATTCACGTTACAAAATAGGTTTTATTCTAATTCAGTCCAAAGTACTCAATTCCCGATCATTTCGGTGTGCCCCTCGTACCTATTTACCTCTAGCTTTACATTCCAATAATATTATTTGGTTCAGTCTTAATGATATAGGTCAAAAGTGGCTCAAAATGACCATAAAAGTCTGAACTTGTAACCGCGACGCGACTTTGTCCTACATTTTCTCTATGGGACCTTATCTGTGTCTAACAATTGTCTCTCTACACCCGGTACACAAGGTCTGCCTTGACAGACTTATTTTGATAGATGATAGCCAACATGGTACATAATATATTTACTTACTTTTTTAGCTATCCGTTGACAACATAGCAATGAGTACGCGGATTGAGAGCGGGAGCGCAAGGTATCTGGATCTATCAGATTCTTTCTTTCTTGGTGGGATAGAAACAGAAAAGAGGCAGCGTGCATTTTCTAAGGGAATAAAAGCTGCGGATTCAAGTATTATGGTAAGTTAATTGAATATTTGAACGATGGAGAAATGCTTCGGAATAGGTCTCTGAGACCAGGTGATCAATTTATTTATGTACCAGTTTTCTGCCCCAGCTTCGCCTGTGGAATTTTGATGTGAAACATCTATACGCGTTTTAGACTAGGGTAAAACCAAGACGTCTTAAAATTCAGGAGACGCTTGGTTTTGGCCTATGCCGTCTGCGCCTAGGGCTGTGCGCAGGTAGAGGGAATAACGCGTTGGAATGAGGCAAGACCAAGCGTCTCACACTTTGGAGACGCTTGGTTTTGGCCTACGCTGCGTGCCAGCTTCGTCAAACAAAATAAACAGTGATTTACTGTAACAGAATCAACTGATAAACGTAATATTTTAATATTTATGTTGTTAATCAAAATGGTGAGCTTTTAATTCGCCTTATTTCAATTATAATAGTACTGTTGTATACATACTAATTTTGATGTTTCACATCGACCGGGTGTCCCCTGACGCACTCTTTTTTTAAATGTGACATTAGAATGTATCCCAAAAGATTTCCGGCATAAAAAGTAGCCTATGTCACGCTCCGACCCTCCAGCTATCTCTGTGCAATAATCTCTGTTGTAAACAAAAACACTTCAATCAACAGCACTATTTATTGACTATAAATACACAACCTATATAATACTTTAAAAATCTAAAAGGATTTAAATTTATTTTCTCATCAAGTACATTAAGCTTTGATTTACTTATTAAGACCCAACCTAAGCGACCGACTTTAATCCCTCACCAATTTTTTTTACTTTACCACATTTTAAAAATCACAACGAAATTCATTACTTTAATTTATATATAGTGTGCTATATTAGTTTTTCTGGGCCCCTTACCGCCCCCCTTTAGACTTTGAGAAACACTGCGCTAGACCATTCTTATCAAGACCAAGCATTTTTTATATTTCCGTCCCTACCTAAGCCCCTTTAAGACGTGGCGCTTTAGGCGTCTGCCCCGGTTTTCCAACAAAAGCCTTGTTACATTTTTATTATCAACTTTTTTAACCGATTAAAGTCGGTCGTCCACGCTGGACCTAATAAACAATTTTTTTGTTAACAGGGCTGCATCAAAGCTGTAGAAGTGGATGATAAAATATATGGATTACCAAACGCAGTAGTAACCTATGGCGTCAGTCCAAAGTGCATTTGGTGGTATCCCTGCAATTTAAGTCCAAGCAATCCACCTTGTGTTCCTCAAGCGGTCTGTCAACAACATGGTGTTGATCACTTTACTTGTAAATGTGATTCTGATTTATGCATTAATCCTGATTATGCTGAAAAATATAAGGTATGTATTCTACTTGTATATTGTATGTTGTTTTATTATTACCCCATTATTACAAATAGATGCTGTACAAAGTTATACAATGTGTTGTCTGCCTCAAACAACATCAACAAATAAATCTGTCAGTCAATATGATAGAGGGAGACAGAATATTCTATAACTTTGTACAGCGTTTATTAGTAAGGGCATAAGTGTACATGAGATACATAATTAATTGTAATTTAATTTAACATTTTATTATAACAGTAATTTATTATTCCTTTCATTCTTGCAATATCTTCAAAATGATTTATCACAACATATATGTATAGACAAAATAATATTGGTTAGGGTCTTTGATAAGATACACTCTAGATAGAGCGTTACGCTACAAACGCAACAAAAACAGTAGGCCAGGTGTGAATCCAATAGTGTGCGTAATCACGCACACAAGTAAGGAGAACTGCTATTGTTATATGAACGCCCGGTGTTACCAACTTTTGACTATGCCTCATAAATATGGGAATTTTTATTTTAGGTTTTATTGAATTTATTTCAACGTAATGTTTTTATTAAATTAGGAGTAGTGTGGATAATAATGTGAATTTCTAGGTTAAACACATTTTTAACGAAACAAAATACAATTTTATTTTTATTTACAATATAGGTAAATTAAGTAGTGGGTATAGGAGAGAGCTGGACCAGGTATAGACTTTCGGTGTAAGCCTAGAAAAAAATTCTAAAAAAAAAAATTTACACTTTTTAGAATCGCGTTTTTTCAAGGCTTTTCAAATATCTAATAATTTTTTTCATAGCTCATCGTTTTAAAAAGTTAGAAATTCTTTGAAGGTCTTTGAACATGACTCATTGCACACGTTTGTACAAAACAATGTCAACATTTGGTGAATGAGCCGAGCGTTGCGAGGTTTATCTAATGAATTTTAGTTATCTTATTACTCACTTCGGCATCCCTTTGGTCTATTGCAACTAACTAACTATCTATCTCTTTATCTACTGAGTTTTACTTAACAATTTCTCAACGATTACTCACTGTGAGACACTTCTTTCGGCATCCCTTTATTCATTGCCTTTTATAATTTTATCTAAAGTAGACATTGTTACCAGTATATCTGGTAATGTATGAAGATGTGTGCATGTGTGTATTGTTTTGAAGGATTCATAAAGCGAACATTTGTTTCTTTAAAAGTGGACACTGTTACCGATATCTCTGGCAATGTCCGCATACTACAATAGCGACCCTAGTCTATAGATAAAATATAAGGGATTGCAAAAAGTGAACATTGTTACCAGTATATCTGGCATTGTATGAAAATGTGTGCATGTGTGTATTGTTTTGAAGGATTCATAAAGCGAACATTTGTTTCTTTAAAAGTGGACACTGTTACCGATATCTCTGGCGATGTCCGCATACTACAATAGCGACCCTAGTCTATAGATAAAATATAAAGGATTGTATTGTGAATATTTGTTAGAGATAACCCATTTTAATTCTAAAGAAGATTGCGGACAATAGTACTTGTAAAACGATGAGCTATGAAAATTTTTTTCTAGGCTTACACCGAAATTGCCGATTGATGAGCAAAAAAAAAAAAAGGACATTTCCAGGAAAAAAGGTCTATACCTGGTCCAGCTCTCTCCTATACCCACATACCCACTACTAAATTAATTTGACGTTCATTTGGGAATTTTAATTTCAAAAACTTGCAAAATCGTACAAAGTTGCTGATTTTAAGACTTAAATATTATTTTTAGTACACGTGTTATTTTTGAGAAATATAATATTATATGACTTACTTACCGATGGTAGGTGATTAAAGTAGTTGTTTTCAAACGTCTTCTATAATTTCGGCACACTTTTATAACACATAACGCCATTTTGAGGCACAAAATTTTACACTTAGCACAACTGTCAGACACGATGACTCAATCGGTACTGAGCGGTGGTAAAGTTCAAGTCAGGTAACTTTTACACAACATTTTTTCGACGTGGTCGCGCCGCTTTGCTCTATCTAGAGTGTATAT
Organism: Nemapogon koenigi; assembly: GCA_963924495.1. Classification (NCBI taxonomy): domain Eukaryota; kingdom Metazoa; phylum Arthropoda; class Insecta; order Lepidoptera; family Tineidae; genus Nemapogon; species Nemapogon koenigi. The sequence goes on from OZ004629.1 coordinate 20,919,678, forward strand.
AATCAAAGGTTAGGGTTAATGTATTTTCGTTTATTTAAAGGTGTTTTCGAAATCAAGCAGTGAATTGGAACTAGTGGCATTGTACCCATTGACAGTCCAAGAAGGCGGAGTTACTGTCATAACTACACAAAATATCGACGTTATACTAGATCATCATAAATATGGAGTTCGTCCTGCAGGTGTACTACTTAATATTGCACAATCACCGCAGAACGGGCGAATTGCTATAGACTTATCCACGCAGCGATCGTCGCCACAGTATAATAATTATGTCGATGCAGATGGCAAGGCTAAGCAATTTTTCACTTTGATGGATTTGTCTAGAGATAAGGTTAGAATGATGAATTTTACTAATTCCAGATTTTTAATATTTTGCTGGATTGAGTCTACGAGTCTGTATGAATTGATACAGAGATATATAAAAAACAGAAAACTGTGATAACGCCTGACGGACGCTGGCGCTGCCGTGCTGGCGTGCCGTTGAAAAGTGGAATGTTGTGCCTTACTTCCTATTCCCAGCTACATACAACCTTGGTCCTTCAAGCGAAATGTGAAATAGCATCTCTGAAGGCCGGATAATGAATCATCATGCAGCAATGGTTGTCCTCACTCATAGACTACCACTTGCTTAACGCCAAGCAGTGGTAGCCAATGCTCGCCTTAATATAAAAAAATTAAAGTTTCGTGCGCGAGCTCCGGAGCTTGATATAACTAGACCTTCTTACCACAAAACCGTGTTTAGTTTAAACTTAGTTCTGTCTTAGTCTTTCATATTGAATGATAGATTTGTAAGAGAGTGATAAAACATAGTTTAGCAAAACATTTGTTAAACACCGGTTTGTGGTAAGACCTGCTAACTTGTCTTTAGTATATGCAAGGTGACATTTAGCTATGTCGGTAATGGAGTTTTCGGTTTGAATCGAATGTAAAGTTCCCTGAATATATTAACATGGCAGGTGTATAAAATCACTAGAGGAAGATGAATGGTGATGATGATACTAGTCTGTGAGATGATACACGGGTTTGCAAGTTCAGTTGCAAAGTGACACATTTTATCGTAGGGTTCAATCCTCATTTGAGCCACAATAGGAATTTAGGTGTTTTCTCCTGATTGGAAAATAACAGATACCTACTTCTATTTATGAAGTGTTTGCAAGGGCAGCTTAGAATATCCCACACTAGACTTTTTTCTCTCAGATTGATTTAGAAAGATTGTAATTATTTAAGTCACAGATACAATAAAGAACTCTTTAAAAACATTCAATAAGGTCCATTATTCTAAAATCCCTAATGTCTTTTCCATTACAGGTACGATACGTCCACGACGGTTCAGAAAATCATCAGGATGCCATTGTTTTGGATATGGAACTTGTACCAGAGACTAAATTCACTTTACCTAGCTACTTACAAGGAAGGAATACGTTTGTTCTTCATGTAAACATAACGCCTGTTAATGACCCGCCGGTTCTAAACCTTCAACCTGGAAAAGTACTTAGACTAACACAGGTAGTTTTAGACAAAATTCATTGTGCGCACTGACTAAAATGTTTTTGATATTTTAAAAATTGTCTGTGCATGCAATACTTAACTTTGACAATTCTTAGCTTTGATTTTTTTTAGTAATAAATATTAGGTATTCAGCAATTACTTCTATGCATACTACTAGAAAATCTCTATCAAAAATAAGGAGCTGAGGCTTACATATTTTAGGTTTAGTAAAAAGTTAGATAGATATATATTTACATCTCAATATAACTCGCCACATACCAAAGTTCGAAGGCCCGCAGATAATATAAACAGCTGGGATATGCCAGCGGAATGATATTTGCAAATATATCTCACTTCTCTCATACGCCGCTCAGTCCTCGCGTCGCATGCCTATGACATAAATCATATGACTAAAATAAACTATAGCATAAATAATTAAATATGGTAATTAGTAAATTTTTATGAGACATGTTATTAAATAAATATTGTGTTGTCGAATGCGTCATATTTACACATTTTCATCTCGATATTCTGGGATATAATGTATATTATAATTCCCGCGTACGCCCGGCATAAGTATACATAGAAGTAATTCTAATTTTGCTTTTATTTTAATAGTGTGTTGTAATGTGCCAGTTTCTAAGCTGAAGTCTACTTTAAATGACAAGTGAAATTGTTAATCATTGAGTGATAGTGACAAGTATCATTGCTAATTAAGGTGCGAATTTGTATAGCCCTTACTTCCAGAATATATTATTAACTTCTGTTTTTCTTTCAAATTATGTATGATGTTTAAAGTATATAAAACGAATTATAAATCATGAACAAACACAGTATTATTTCCAAAATAAAATGACATGTTTTTTGTTCACTGTCTCCTAGAATATTACTGTTAAAACTAAATCTGGTTCTTTATATTTCTTGTCACTTCTATTCATTGATTAATTATCACTGGATAACAGATGTTATTAATATATACGAACAATTTTAATATTGCAATTTCCGTTTTGGCTTTTTTTATGATTATGATTTATTTTCTTTCATTTACAGAGTCCTTCCAGTGCTTATGTTAATAATTATTATTTAATTTAAAGTAGTTGCATGATGTTTTTTTACCTCGAGTTGGAAGTTGAATTTATTATAACATAACATTAGATGAATGATTTGTGAGTACTAATTTATTTTCATTAAAAATTAATGTTTTTTTTTTAATTCAAGTTCTATCGGTCTTATTAAACGTTATTTGATACAGTTTTAGTTAAAATATGTTTTGCCACTCTTGACAAATACATCATTCCAAATGATAGAGGCAAACAAAACACACACGTAAAGCTGTCTGTTTTTACTTTAATTGTAACCCACTAAACCTACTAAACGGATTTTAATGCCATAATAATTATTTTAAATGTTATAAGCACATTTTAAGGTTTCGTTTCATGTTTTAAATAAACAACTTGGCTAAAATATAGCCACTCATTAGGTATAGCCTCACAAATACCATCGGCCAAACGAGGTAGACTTGGTCTTCCGCTGGGTACCCTAGAAGCGTAACACGGTTTCGGGAGCTATAGGCAACCCATGAAGAAAGAAAAAAACCTTGTTGCTGTCTTGTAAAACGCCATACATTATCGACAACCGAGTGGCAGAAGTAAAGTAATATCAACAACAGATGAAGCTACATAAACAATCCTAACTCTGTTTTCACAGAAAAGTTCCGCTCAGGGCACATACATTCGTACATACATTTACCCTTGTTTCCCAAAGGGGTAGGCAGAGAGGATGCAGCACCACTTCTCTCGATCTTTGCATACTTCTCTTGCTTCATCCACATCCATATGACATTGCATGACGTTTATTATGCTCAGGTATAGCTTGTAATATTGATTAATTAAATACCCTTTAATCAATCTCGAGGAAAAATATATCTCGTTTAGTATAGCAATAGTTAACTAACTTAATTAAAGAAAATTAAAAATGGCTGTAAGCTTTAATTTAATTTAATACTTTGAGAGAAGTGGCTCTTCACATGCATTAAAATAACTGATCTAAACCGTAGAAATAAAGTTTTAAAATAATTTTTTTAGGGTACAAGGAAAGTAATTACATCTGACGTATTAAAAGCTGAAGATCCTGATACACCACCAGAGGATTTATTATACAAAGTTCTTCATGGAAAAAACGAAGCTGTTGGGTGTGTACACTTTTTGTTAACTAGTTTTATATGCGAGTAACTACGAAACCATTCCTTACTCCACAAATCCCCTCGTCCCATGACGGTGCTAATGGGATTTCTTTTCCCCAGTTGCTCCGTGACCCTCAAGTTGTCAATAATATTTTTTATAACTTTAAACTACTCGACCGATTGACTCCAAAAACTAATCAGTCTCAATAAAAATGCTACACGTAAAAATCAACAGATTTTGACGTTATTTATGGAGATTGATTCTTTCGTCACACATACACACGAACGTTTATGGTCCATATAGAATCTCAAATTGCCGAGATTCCCATTTATGTTGAAAATGTTTTATTTTCTTGCCGCAAAGGTAAAAATCGATTAATTTACTTCTTATAACAAAATGGTTCTATCGTCACATGAACACACTTACTGTAAAACTTATATTGTTTCAGTGGTCATATTGAGAACTCGGGTCATGAAGTTGACACTTTTACACAACGTGACATCAATGCTGGCCTTGTATTCTACGTACATGGAGCTACTGGTGACAAACAAATTAATAAAACATCGTTAAAACTAACTTTGCAGGTAATATTATATTTTTTGTGTAACCCTTTGCGGTTAAAGCTGTTTAAATCTTTAAAATCAACTTGCTCGATAAAAACGGTGCTCTATGATGTGATTATGCGTATATGTTTTTATAAAAAATGTTTAAAGTTATAAATACATAAAAAAACTTATTTAAAAACTTGTTAACTTATGAACGTTGAAAATACATTGTTAACGATCTTAGAATCTCTTATTTTGAGAAATATTCACCTAATTAAAAATATTTTTGAAACCTCCATAGCATATTTACAGACTTCTAATAATACCCCACATGTTGGGGTATATGAAAAAATATTCTACGTCCCCCAGTTATAATATATTATGCTACGCCTAAAAATATGTATTCATAATTTCGCTACAAAATTGTGTGGCGGTATGAATAAGATTTTTTTTTTAATTTGTCATCAGAATCGATGGTCGGACAAATAGACATGATGAATAGGTATGCATTCGTTTTGCCATATAGCTATAGGACCCTAAAAAAAGTCTGGAATGATGTCTACAATTTTAATTTCTATCAACGAAATCGTATTATGTTACTCTAAATTCACGGGCATAATACCCGGTCCTTTGTAAGGCTTGCATGGGATATAGGTCGAACACGTAGAGGCCCTTAAGAGTGTTTAATCTAAAGTGTTGTGACTAGCACCCGTCGGGACCTATCTCTGAATGCATCAAATACAATGCGCTCACAGACAGGCCCCGTCAGGTAGCCTGGACTATTGCTGAGATAAAATTAAATTAAAGTCGGGCTATTGTTTTGAGGTGTTAAATGGATAGGTTTATCAAGTTTATTGGTTGAGACTACGGTCATCTGCCGGTATCATTCATCTCATGAAACGTAAAATTGGCAGGTGGTGACTCACCGTTTACAAAATGGCCTCCTAAAACAACAACCATTCTTGAGCATTTCTGCCGGCAGTAAGACAGGCAACATTGGTGTAAGCGGCTGGGGGTGTCGAGAGGTTTGACACCGGTTTCACGTATAGCTTCCCCGTTATTACGCCTTTAGACACTTCCACCCCCGAGCATAATACATAATACTATGCTCTAACGACTCCACCCTGGACAGCCAACTAAGGCAATTATGTTTATTATTATGTCATTTTCAGGTATCTGATGGTATAGAGACCAGTGGACCGGGAATTCTACGTATTTCAATAGTACCTCTGCAAGTTCGACTTGTCAACAATACTGGGTTGCAATTGGTCCATAACACTTTTGCAGTTATCACAGCTGATAATCTTACATTTGCAACAAATGCAGACGATAATAATATTGAAGTGAAGTGAGTACATTGGCTTGTCTATATATTTATAAAAGTAAATGTTTGTTTGTTTGTGTCCCTTATAGACTCGAAAACTACTGGACCTATTTTGTTATTGCGATGATTACATAGACTGATTCATAAAGGAGGTTTAGGTGTAACAAACATCACGCTATGTCTCGTGGGACTTGAGCAGTAACCAATAATGTAAATTTACCTTCTAAAATTTTATAAGCGAAGCCGGGCCGGAGAGCTAGTTCTTTTATCAAATTATCTGCATCTTATTATCTATATCATCTTTTATTTCATACATAAATCACTGGCCTAACGTCCCGATTTCACAAAGATTTGAATATATCCTGGATTAAAAGAGAATAGAAAATGTTTGTATGGAAGCTAGCATAGATCCGACCCGCCATTTTATTTTGACATTGTCATATCGAGAGCTAAGACGTTACTTAATTACTCGCATACCTATATAATCCTGTAAACTATACTAAAAGGTCGTTTTATCTCAAAATACCTCAATAAAACTCGTCTGTTAGTTAGCCTGAAAAAATACAATCGATTAAATGAGGACGGTTGTAAGAAGTCATAATTAAGAATAGGAAAAGCAATATTTAAAGTAGCTATATTTATACATTGTGTGTATTTTTGCAGGTACGATATTGTGAAACCGCCTCAATTTGGGGTGGTCGAAAGACTAAGAGTTCTTGACGGAGTTTGGCAAACAGTTGACTCATTTACAAGCGAGATGATTAGGTTTGGAAGAGTCAGATACATGCATTTACTTGGTTCCCCAGGGCACGACGAATTTAAGGTTTTTTTCTTAATTTTAAAACAATTTCTTATGTGTTATTTTTCAAAATATCAGGAATATAATTTTATTTAATATTTTCAGTTCAAAGCTTCAGTTGGCGCCGTCAGAACTAACACTTTGTATGACTTTCGATTGACCTTCATAAAGTTGGAACTGTATCAATCAATTAACGAAGAACTGCTCTTAAATAATACAAGAGAAGCGTTCGTATCATCGCAGCATTTACGTTTTGAAACGAAACCACTTCCTTTATCTAACGAACGAATAATGTATACTGTACTTAGGCCGCCAAAATACGGAATTCTGCACTTGTCTTCGGGCAAACATCACTTGCAAATGCACAACACGTTTACACAATCGGACATAAACACGGACCAATTATGGTACAGGCTGCATCGAAGAGCTTATTCCCATATTCAAGATGAGTTCTTCTTTGTTGTTAGCGCGATGGAGTGTGCTAATATAACAGGAGTGATGACTATAAGACACATTCCTAGTATCACATCTAATGATCATTCGACAGGAAGAATTCAGACGACCTTAGAGAGATTACAAGTGATGGAGGGGTCCCGAATGGTAATACCAGCGACTCATCTCAATTTCAGGACTGACATCGTCACAAATCTCGTTTTCAATATCACGCATTTGCCCAAGCATGGTCAAATAGAAGTTGTAAGTGAAAATCTAAAGATTGTCAGAGAAAACACGACTTACTTCACTCTTAATGAGTTAAACGCAGATCGTGTTTATTACGTTCACGATGATTCGGAGAATCGGCATGACTCTTTTCATTTTATGGCTCTAAGTACGGAACCGGAGGATTTTCAATATGTCGGTGTTTTCCATATTGATATTATATTGAAAAATGACAACAGTCCTGTTAGGGCAAATGAAAATATATTTCATATAGTGCACGGTGGAGCGAGATTAATAACTTCAAGAGATTTAAGCTACACCGATGCTGATTTGGATACAAAACCTTCTGACATAGTTTATACCATACAAAGGTCTATAAAAGATCCACCGAATGGAATGATTTATAGGGCTGATAATCCCACTGAACAAATAGCTCAATTCTCCCAAGACGATATAAATAAAAACTTGGTTCTTTTCAAACACCAAGGTAAGGAATACGGGAAACTGGCATTTTGGATTTCAGACGGACTATTCGACGTCAATGGAAACCTGGAGATTCAAGCATCGCCTCCTTTTATAAGAATGTACAAAACAAACGGATCTATAGTTGAAAATGGAAAAGCTGTTGTTATAACTTCTAGAGATATGCAAGTGAGTATATTTAGTTTCAATAATTTCCCTAAATATCGATGAAATTGCATAATATGTGTGTAAGTATGTAAACCAAGAATATCGACAAAACCTTTCTTCAGATTATTAGAAATCGTCAATGTTATGTATTCTTTTTGTTTTGCCCTATTTTTTTGTAATGTTGTCAATATTGTCTGACAATCATTTTATACGAGAAAATAAACCAATTTTACTCTGTCATTCCAGAGTCTTAATCAATATTAAGGAAGGCGGTATTTGTAAAATATGTCAAGATGTCCTTATGATTATATATACGATGGCTAAATTATAGGTTTTTTTCTCTTCATGTATTGTCTTGCAACTCCCGAAACCGTGTTATTCGTCCCAGGGTACCCAGCCGAAGACCAAATCTCTTAGCCGGTGGTATTTTATTATGGTGGTTTTATTATTATGTAAGCTCTAAGTTTATGGCGAAAAAATAGTTTAGGAAAATCACGACAACAGTGCACTCTCTTGACAATTTACTCATTCGTCATATACGCAAAACAAACAAACACATCTTCACGGTCTTTCTGCATTGCGGTATGGCCAGAGACACCAGTAACCAGTAACTTTTTTGCCAGTTGTCCATATTAAACAGAACAGCTAGCAAAGTCTGATGCTGCACTTGATGGACATAGATCTGTCACTACTTAATAAAGGTATCTAATATTTATTTATTATTTAGAACTTGCCCTCCGAAGTCTATTAAAACACTTATTCTTAAAATATATTTAGTATTTAGCATTTTTGACACAAGTGAGATTTGATCCAGGGTCCCCCAGTTTCAAGTTCTTAGGCCTGGAGCAATCTCAAAAACTAACAATTTTAATTGCAGGTTGACACAAATATGAACTGTTTAGAAGAGGATATACGCTATGAGGTTGTCGAGGAACCGAAGCACGGCTATGTAGAGATTGGTGAAGGCCAAGGGGCGACCACGTTTACTCAGCTCGATGTTGTCGCTGGAAGAGTGGCATATCGGCATAGCGAGCCTAAAACTCCAGCAGATATTTTTAAGTAAGTTTCTAAAATCGTACATCACATTAAACATAAATATTATGTATGACATATAGAAAGAAACATATGATGGCATCAAACTAGGATTCCCCTGTGCTACCCATAGGTACCAAAGCAGCCACTCAACATCACGTGTAAGGACAAACAAACACACTTTTGCATAACTAGCTTTTAACCCCGGCAGCGCCCGTAAAATTTTGACATCACTGCTCACCCGATCTTATAACAATGCCATATATGAACAATATATATATATATGTACTAGCTTTCCGCCCCGGCTTCGCCCGTGTATATTTTCGAATAAAAAACCCAGAACGCGATTGCAGTGCCACCTACCGGTCCGATTGTGCTTAAACCATCCAGGGACTCACTCACACACAAAAAAAAATAAAAATCGGTCCATAGGAGTTCAGTGATATACACATGTACAGAAAAATTAAATATATAATTTTCATCAAAATCCATTGAGCCGAATCCGGGGGGTAAGCATATATTTGACATGACATCTTTCGTGTCGACCGAAAGGCCAAAAACGTTTATGTCCGTACAAGAGCCAGCCACGGAATGCACGGGCCGAGACGTTCCAACCCTACAATGTGCGTGCAAATTATGTGTATTTGTCTTTGCCCGACCCATCAAATTTTCTCGGCATTCTAGTGTTGGACAATCTCGGACCGTGCATTCCGTGACTGGCTCTTGTACGGACATAAACGTTTTTAGCCTTTCGGTCGACACGAAAGATGTCACGTCAAATATATGCTCACCCCCCTGGACTAATTAATATCAGGACCGACAGACAGATGGACAAACGTTCTAAAAGTCATGCTTCAGTATATTGTATAAATACTGTAAATACCATAACCCATTCAGATATTTGCATTCATTTTGAAATCACAGACAGGTCGTTTAATTTTATTTATTTGTATATAATTTAATATTAGTATAGATTGCTTTGGAAATATTAATAAGACTTGATAGCCATTTAAGTAAGGAGAAAAATAGCGCTTTTATTTCCCGAACGATTTCCGGTATAAAAAGTGATGTCGCTCTCCGGCATTTCAATTATCTCTGCGCAAAAAATCACGTCGGTACATTGCTTTGCTGTGGCGTGAAAGAAGAACAAAGAAACAAACAAACACTCTTTCGCTTTTATAGGATATGAATTTACAATACAGATGCAGACGCTACCTCACTACTATATCTACGCTGTATATTTCTTCTTTCTCCCCCTAAAAATCAAATTATTTCAGATTCAAAGTACTTTGTTTGGAGACATGGGGCGAAGGTCAGTACCCGGTGAAAATATTCCCATCAAGTTACTGGGAACCTCTTAAAGTGACAACAAATAAACCGCTTATTGTTGAAGAATCTACCAGTGTGAACATTACGAAAAACGTTTTAGAGGTATGTGCTGCTGTATTCACTACAATACAAGATGTGCTATGAAGTTTTAATTAACTTATCTACTAGTCCCTACTATGTCATATTATTATATATATATTTCCCATGCTAGATGCTGCCCACAGCTTCGCCCGTATAAAATCTATATATTTTTTCTCAAAAATCTCCTGAGGACTTATAAACTAAAAACCTTAACTAGGACTAAAAATAAGAAATATAAACTGCCACCCAAAGAAAGTAACAGATTGTGTCATTTAAGCCACAGAGTATACGTTACAGAAATGCAAAGAGTATAATATACTGTAGAAATGCCCTTATAGCCTTTATAGTGTTTATATCATATTAATTGGTATTTAAGATAATCCCGCCGACCGTGATATGTCTTATTAGTCGTCGACTAATCACAACTATCACAGCACGGACAGCATTAAACTGGATTCCCCATCACGTGTAGGCCGGCGCGTGCGTTATTCACAAAGGCGTGACGTGGAATTCTACATTTATATAGTGTATGGTTTCTACGTTATGTCATGGCGACCGACGCACACGTTCCGTCTTGACATGATGGGGAATCCGGTTAAATCCCGCTCGCTCTGTGATAGTTGTGATTAGTCTGTGACATATCACAGTCGGTGGGATCATCTTAGCTACCGATTAATCGTCATATTGATACTATAACTGATATAAAACTTGTCATTGGCGGAATCATCACGAATATAGTGTATTTTAATCATCGAATTTCCTTCTATACTGAAATCCATAGTTTGATTCATTTTATTAACATTTCAGGTACTTCACCCCCAAATTGAACCAAGCAACATAATATACAGAGTCACAGAAGGTCCGTATCACGGTTGGCTGGAAATAACATCAACGCCCGGAACTATTGAAATGGAGAATTATAATGAAGAACCGGTTCATGTCGGTGTTTTCGATCAATCCATTATAAACGTTAACCGACTTATGTACGTGCAGTCCGGGGTAAACAGAACCCGTGATAAAATTAAATTGGACGTAACGAATGGAATTGTATGGCTTCGAGATGTCGAATTGAGTATAATAATTATACCGGAACATTTTTATATATACCCAGTGAATGTAACAGTGGCCGAGGGTGGTGCAGTTAGTTTGAAGCCAGACCTGTTTAGAACAGTCACTGAATATTATAAAGGAAAAGTTGTTAGTTACAAAGTGGTCGATAAACCTAAGTACGGTAAAATACTCATGAGTGACCAGGAGTTGTTGTTACTGCCTGTGCTCAAGTTAAATTCTGGAAATATTCAAGTAAGTTTGGTATTTTTTTTCTCTATTTTGACTAAATAAGTTTGCGACGAATTTAACCGCCTTACTAATTAAGTAGCCCACTCACTGGTCCAGTATCTCACCGTAAATTTTCGGTCCGGCTGTCGTATGATCGAGATTGAACACAGGCCACACATTAGCAATGTAAATCATACGATCTAGATCACATGCAATTCACTCACTCACACAGACACATGACAATAAGTGGGATTCTAACCCACTAAAACCCCACGGTACTCCATCGCGCCGGTTGACGGCGGGCCACGGGGACCCGTTAGTATTCTGGTTTTACCCAGAGCTGGCGCAGCAGGGAATACAACTGCTGAGCCTTCCACTTTGGTCCCCGGTTGAGCAGCAGCTGATGCCCCCCTCAACCGCCACCGGAGACCCCGGCGACCCGACTTCGTTGGAAAGTGCAGTCGGGTCATACTTCAACCGGCAGCGCAAGCTGCACCACCGGCGTTCGCCTCGGAAAGGCCGAACCCGAAGGCAAGACCAATCTCTCCTCTTCTGGTCGGCTGCACCGCGAGGCACAGCCGACCCCATCTCCCGACCGACCGCACGAGAAGGCACGCACGGCCGGTCACACCTTCAACCACATTTGGTCTCAAGTCGACCGTGCCGCGAAGTAAACTGCACGATCGACCCCAGACCCCACCTCGAAACCGGCCGCACGGAAAGCCCGCACGGCCGGTAGCACCTTCCGCCACATTTGGTCTCGGGTCGACCGTGCCGCGTGGGATAACAGCACGAGCGACCCCAGACCCCACCTCTAACCGGCAAGCGCAAACGGTTCCAGCTCGGAAAAGGCCGCCCTCGAAAGCGCGACCGATTCCACAGGTCGGCTGCACCGCGAGGAACAGCTTATTAAAGATCATCCCCTCGACTGATCATCTCTTTTGGTGACAAGAGGGCTGGCACCTTCCTCGCTCAACGAATCAGCATCGCGATTCAGCGGGGAAATGCAGCTAGTATTCTTGCCACTATTCCACGCGAACTTGGTTTATTTAGTTATTTTTACTGTTTAGATTAGATTTAAGGTTTTTATATTGTCATGTGTATATTTGATAAATTAAACTATTGTGTACATATGTTTTTACTAACTTAGCGCTCCGGCTTGAAATGAGACAAGAATTACTTTATCTCGAAGGATTTCCGGGATAATCTATCTATCATCACTCTTTCATCCTTCATTCTTTCAACGTGTCCAAACCAGCTTAAACTACTTTTCTCTCATTTTAGCCACAACATCATCTTTCACTCCGCATTCTTCTCTAATGATATCGTTCCGGATGCTGTCAATACGCTTTAGTAGCATATATGCCACTCCTCGGCCCTGCTATGCATGCTAATTATTGGCACTTTCTCTTACAGTATGTCAACGACGGATCTGAGGAGATAATGGATAACTTCATGATGACAGCTTTAACTGAGAACAACAAAGAAAGTGAACCGTTTAAAGTGTTTGTCAATGTGGTTGCTGTCAATGATGAAACTCCAATAGTGGCTGCTAATACTGGGCTGTGCGTTTGGGAGGGTGGTACTTTTGTGTTCACTAGGAATGAGCTATGTAAGTTTTTTTTATATAAGTATAAGTAACTTCACCTTCACCAATGGAGGTGTGAAGCGGTGAATCACCGGGCATAATTTTCTGCCACCATATATTAACCACCGTAAATAGAATAAATAACTATCTGATTGCCCGCTACTTCTTACGCGTTATATTAGAAATACAATTCACCCCTATAACCTTCCCCAAGGATTGGACTATCAAAATGCAAAAACATTTTTTCAAATCGGTTCAGTAGTTTTTGTGTCTATTAGAACACGAACAAACAAACATTGATTGTTATATATTAGAAGATGATAGGAAACACTATGTTCCCGCAATTTAAATGTCCTAGATTAATTTTCACATTTAAAAACAATAGAATCAACTATTTTTCTGGCATTATAAAAAAACTAGACTGCCTCATAATGGGTGTATTCATAGGTCAAATATCAATTCATCATGTCAAAATCTCGCAAGATCACAACTATGAATACGACCGTTTGAATGTAAATAAAGCAGTAGCATATTGATCGAGATACATGTGGTTTTATTTCTAAAAACCCTGGCTCCGTCAGAACGTAAACGGAAACATAGCATCAAAACGATATCAACGAATTTAAAGTAACTTTACTATCCTAATGATCAGCCTCATGGTCAAATTAGCATAAAATTGGAGGAGCAGAGCCCATCTATGGCCACTCTTATTACTCTATGAACATCACGGGAATCGTATTACCGGCCCCAGCGTATCTAGCGGAAGACGAAGTCATCTTCCTATAGCCCAACAGTATTTTGTGAGGCTATACCTAACGAGTGGTCAGTCTGGTATATTTTGATGGTAAACCCTCTGTGGTTTTCCGAGCCGGGGATCTAACGGTAGGTATATATAAAAACACACCTTCACTTGCTGCACTTAATAGGTCACATTTGACATCTTTCAGTCTTAGCTTCAGAATGGTTTATTAGTCTAGATAAATCTGCTTTCTTTTCATTATTATAATAAATAAGTAATTAAACTGAAAAAAGTTAAGCAATTGTTCTTTAGAAAAATAAGTAATAATGTGTGCCCGCTGTTACAAGGTTATGTTGTTGAAATTTGATGAAGTGGCAAATGTGACCTATTAAATTGGCCCTACTTTAGATGTGTAACTTTTTAACAGACGTAAATATCTGTTATTTTTAGAAGAAATGTGGACGCCGGCTTTACATGCCCTCCGTAGCACGAGCAGTCGATTAATGCACATATTCTTGAAGAAAATTGGTGCTTAGCATTTATTTTTGGAACCCGTGGGAATATAGCAGTCGCTTTAACGACTCGGTTACCGACGCACCTATTTAAGTGTGTTTGCCAAAACTATGACTGGTGTTGCACTTTAATTGTGTATGTTCGTTATGTATTATTTGTTTTAAAGTAATTACTGTTTCACTCGTTTGCAGATGTCAGCGATATAGATACGCCTTTGGATAATGTAACAATTAAGGTAGTTGACATAGCATCTGGATATATCGCCCTGAGAGACAGTCTTTTGAGTCCTGTTCAACATTTTACACAAGCTGACATCGACAATTGCTTAGTGACATTTGTTCACCAAAGTAAGTTTTTTACACTCCTCTTTAAATAATATAAAAATTCGTAATACACGGTAATTAATATTATCAAATAATATTATTACAGATGGGAGCAAAGGAAAAATGATTTTTAATGTCAGCGATGGTCTCCATGAACTGTCGAAAATCACATTTTTAATATCCACAAAACCGGTGGCTTTGAAACTAATAAGAAAGCAAAGTTTGAGAGTTTTTCCATTAATGAGAGAACCGTTAAACAACTTTTTACTTATGAGCAAGTGTTCAGATCCTTCCCGTATGATAATTTACAAAATAGAAAGAGCTCCGACACTGGGACGTTTAATAATACTAAATGGAGAAAATCATCACAAATCAATACAGCAATTTTCTCAGAAAGACTTAAATGATTCTCTCGTTTATTACGAGCACACGCACCCTTTCTCAGATCTCTACACAAATGACTCGTTCATATTCAACATTGAAGCAAATTTAGCGAAGCCTATTACTGATCAAATTTTCCACATCGAAATATCAGTTTCTTCGGGGGGTTTAGCTAAGTACATTCATGTTCCATACATCAAAGTCGACGAGGGTGGACAAGTGCCTGTACAGGTGAACGTTAGTAACGTCGTGTCTTATTTGGAGACTCAAGCTGGTCTCAGACAACCAAAGGTTGAAGCTCAGTGGTCCAGACCTGTTCACGGAGTTCTTGATCCATCGCTATCTTCGTTGACTCAAAGTGAGCTGGAAAATGGCGTGGTTTTCTACCAACATGACCATTCCGACACATTGGAAGATAAGATACAAATGTCTCTGTTTCTATTGCCTGACTACATTCTACTTTGCAATGTTACTATCAAAATTCATATTATACCAATAAACGATCAACCTTTTAAACTGCTAACGGATTCTCCCCAAATTCAAGTTGTACAAGGAGAAAACTATACTCTCACAAGCAAAGATCTGCTCACAGAAGACGCCGATACGAGACCTATAGGAATTCTTTACGATATTATAAGTGGTCCTACTCAGGGAAGAATAATAATGGTTGATCAACACCACAACATGGACCTTTCGCAATCTATAAATAAATTTACCCAAGACGACATAAATAACGGAAAAGTTATATATGAGCATTCCGGTATTTTACAAACCGCCACTTTCTATTTTCGCGTTTGGGATGGTGAATTCAAGCCAACCTACACAGTATTCACTATTGACGTAATTCCTGTTCATCTAAATGCCACTTCCCAATTGCCGATATATTTGCAACAAGGATCAAATGTTGCTACTATAACAACCGAACAGGTTTACCTTGATACTAACGCCGTAAAGTCTAAAGTTATATACAATGTTACTAAACAACCACAGCATGGTTTGATTTACGTTGGTCGAAATCCAGTTTCTCACTTTTCTCATGAAAATTTAGAAGATAAAGCAGTCGTGTATATGCAGAACGACATGACAACGGCAAATGATAGTTTTGATATCATCGCTTACTTGCATTCAAGTAACGCTACACGCCCGTTTACTATCGACATGATGGTTCAGCCCCTAATGGCACTTGGTGATATGATTGTAGAAGGATCAGAGAAAGCTAAAATTACATTACGTACAATGGATGCTACTGGTCTAGCTAAATTAACTGCCAGTGACCCTGTCTATACTATTATACGAAAACCTAGATACGGTACAATAAAGAAAATCATTCGTAGCTCTGGTGAGAAAACGAGCGTTAGGGAGAGAGAAGTTGCGTATTTCACACACGAAGATTTAAAAGCTGGCGTGATTTACTTCGTGACTAGGAAAACATCGAATAATATTTACGGCATTGAAGATAATTTCAAATTCCTTTTGGCCGCGAATATATTTCAGCCTGCTGCTGGTGAAGTTAAAATATTTATAGGCAGTAGATTGAAAAAAAACTTACATGGACCAAGCGATCCTGAAAGTCATGAAGGAGTACTGGTTAGAAAGTTTCTTATTTTTTTTTATTTCTGTTGATAGTTGTACATAATGGACAACATTTCATTTTTTTAATCACCCATTTTTATTACTTTAATTAAAAATAAGTTACACGTATTTTTATATTTTATTTTTTGTTGAGTTTTTATATTTTTAATTTAATTATGAATTTTTATAAATTCTGAGGACTTATAAACTAAAAACCTTAGCTAGGACTACAATTAAGAAATATAAACTGTCACCCAAAGAAAGTGACTGATAGTGTCAGTCAAGCCACAGAGTATACGTTATAGAAATGCAAAGAGTATAATATACCGTGTTCCAAATAGGTGTTGCCGTAGCCGGAACTCAAATCGCCCACAACATTATTCATAATGTATATAATAATACTAGCTTTTGTCCGCAGTTTCACTCGTAAATATATTTCCTGTGATAGCCCATTCGAAACTAGCAAAACTTCCAAAAAATATTATATAAAAGAAGTATTTTTATAATTATATTTAAAGAATAATTATTAATTTAGCTTCAAATGGAATAAAAATGGGTAAAATTAATAGAAGGCAACACCTGAGTTCAATAACTAACAACTTTGCCAACAGACATTAGTATTTTTAAATTAGAGGGTTAGCACAGATTAGGGCACCTATTAATCCTTATTTTTCAATATTTCAGTATTTTTAAAATAACTCGAAAATTAAAGGATATAAAAAATAAAAAAAAATAAAAATAAGCTTTCTAGCATGTAATCTCCAAACGGTTTTCGAATTTTGGTACCTTACGAAAAATGAAATGTTGTCCATTGCCAAATGTTTTGATGTCACTACAGAAAATTATAAAAATGGTCGTAACTTTAAGATTGTACATGGATTTAATGTTACCGTTCTATAAATAATAAATTATTTAAATATTTTTAGGTTTTAAGCGGTGAATCGTCGGCCTATTATATGATGATACTGATGGCTCTATCAGGGACGATCCTCGCAATAATAGTAATACTTGGCATATTGCAATGCAGAAAATATTTATTCAAAGATCACAATGCTTTGGTGAAAATACACGGCCAGAATCAGGGGTCTGTCGCTCCTATACCATTACCCCGACCGCCAGATCACCTAATGCCATCGCCTACACATGGGACACCGCCAATAAAGAGGTATATTATGAAATAAACTTAATAATTGGGTTAAGAGCCTGTCGAGCCACCACCCATTTAAAAAAAATCTTTTGTTACTCTTACCCTTTTTGGGCCGTTATAACATTGTATGAATTTCAAGTCTAATTTCATTGGCACAACAATAGGTTACGGAACCCTAATAAAGTGCAACGCTAGGCGGGATACAAAGTAGCTTCTGATGGCAAGAAAATCAGGCGTTCGCACTTCTTCTAAAAATAACAGATACTTTACAGTCTATTAAGAACGTGACACATCTAGGTTCATTAAGTGCAGTAACAGGCTTGCCGTCTTTTCAGATTAATACAGACAACTAGAAAAAAGTGGACACTATTCTGGTGTTTCTAGCCACACCGCAACGTATAAATAGTCGTGAAGATTTATTTGTTTGTATAAAAAAAAATGTTTTGACATGAGAGAAGGACAAACAAACAAACACACTTCCGCATTTGTAATACTAGTTGGGATTAGTCCTTTCGTAGATGACCTATTTGTTTTATAAGAACTGTATTTTTGCAGATACGTATCATCAGAACCGTCCGTGCACACCGGCGCTAGTACCCCCTTACCGTCAGCGGGCAGTGTGGCGTGTAAGGTAACACCTTTGACCCCGGACTCTGCTATCCCGGATCTTCATGCCCGCTACCCTTACGGTGCGGACGATCACACAGATGTAAGTAGGATTATTCAGGTTTCGTGGCCATTATGCTTGCTATATTGCTTAATTAATGTGTTAACAATGTTAACATCTTAGCTCTCATAGGGAGTCATTTCGGGAACTGTGACGGAAATGCGTAACCGGATATAAGGAAATTCAAATTTGAATATTCAAGTGAATAAAATCATTGGCGACAACTGTGAGACTCGCTATTTTTAAGCTTCCGTACCCAAAGGGTGACAACGGAAACCCTTTTACTAAGGCTCCGCTGTCCGTCTGTCACAGGGCTGTATCTTTTGAACAGTATTAGGTAGACACTTGAAACTTTCACAGAGTAGGTATGTATTACTATGGTCGCTATAACAACAAACAATAAAAATAAAATAATGTTAAAAATTAAAGGGAATACAAGGGACATGTTTTATTTGGCGTAAACTTAAACGTATAACTATAATGCATAGGTACTCTAAAAGTAAAACAACAAATAATAAAAACCGGCCAAATGCGTCATACAGGGGCGTCAAACTTGCTCTGACCTTTACTTTACTAAATTATAATACTTGGCGTTTTAAAATTTTGGAGTTAAACAAGGGACCTTAAACTCTCAAGTATATACCTAAGTTTACTTAATGACACATCATTACTTTTCTAGGCTGAAGACTGGAGTAGTTATGAGACAAGTGAGATGGCATACCCAGTAAGGGCGCCCGCTGTAGCTCCTGCTAATCCCATGCTGCGCAGAAACCAATACTGGGTCTGACCCATGGAATCTCGAACATTACCACATCATATTGATAAAGGTAAATGCTTAAAGCGAGAACTTTCGTGTGTTGAAATCTAGTGAAAAATAGTGTGATAGCGAGACGATCATGCGTGCGCCATTTTGGTGGACGAAAAAATTGTTATTTATGAAGTTTTTAATTATAGAAACAATTAGCCTTAAATATGATTAAATAATCGCCAAATTTATAAAATGTTTTAAATATTTCTACTTTGCATATATTTTGAACATTTGAAGAAGCGTCGTTATTTGAAAGTCAAAATTTCGCTTAGAGTTACGTCGAATATATTGCACTAGGCGTTTCACTCACATGTCCACCCAGGACAACAAAGTGAATCGTTCACACTTTTGAATTTATAACATTGAAATTTTTATTTTACAGCTACACTGGCTGAGAAAACAGACTGTGGTATACCAGATACGCTGAGTCGTAAGTTATACAAGCGTCGCGGCGTTGACTTAGTTCCTACACCTTTTCTTCTCAGTAATTACCAGATTCAAGATAAATACTACACGCGGGAAATCACGTTGTAATCTAAGCTACTTTTAATTGCTTAATGGGACAATAACTTCTATTTATTTGTCCTTAAGACAGACGACATTTTTTTTTTTTATTGTTTTAATGAGCAATACGTGAAAAAATATGAGACATGCATTTTTATGTAGTGCTAATATTTTTCACTTTTATACAGTTCGAAAATGATAGGCAATATAACGGTTTTGCCTTGACCAACCCTGGTCAGCTTGACAATAAAAAAAAAACAATCCGCCAAAGATATATATTTTAAAAACGTGTTTTTGCTTTTAAATATGGCTTAGAAAAGTCAAACCTCATTATTCCTATTTTCCGTAAATTTCCGTATTTATAAGTCTACAATAATTAATAAATAGATTATAAATTGCGCTACGTAATATTATTTTTACATATTATACAGTTTAGGTATTTGATTGGGAACAATGAACTTGTTTATGTACCTACTTACAATTCGTACTTATTGCAAAATGCAATACTCTTTAAACAATGTCACTGTTCTTAAAGCATTTGATCTTAAACTTAATAGTTTTATATAGTGTTGTAGTTCTAATCTTTCTCTAAACCATCTATATTGATAGCAATGCCTACCCTGTTGCTTATATTAGTTGCATTGTTGTCGCTGAATATTGGGTTTATGCCGCTATCAATTCGTCAACTACTGATATATAAAGTTACTATTTTCGAAAAAGTACTGAATGAAGTGCTTTACCTGGCCTCGATTAAGGGGGATCTTTTCGACTTAGCACCCAATAGATTTTACGAATAAATAAAAATATACAATATTGTATATTGTTTTATAATTATAAATCGTCTTCGCTAGCATTTCGTTTAATCACATACATTATATTTCACGTAATAATAAAAACCATTACGGGACTAGCGACATCCATTGGGAGCTAGGCCAACACGATGCTCTAAATCTAGAAAGGTAACATTTTATTTTAATATTTGAACCAATTATATAATATACAATTGCATGGGAACCAATGTATATAGTTTTTGTACTAAACATTGTTCGATTGAAAAAATACCACTATAGACCGGAAAAGGCTGATAATAATTAAGTCAACTAAGCAGCACAAAACAAAATATATAATTATATTGTGCTTCCTACATAGTTTATTATTGTATTGTCATCAATTAGGCATATTTTAACAGTATTACCTCAATGTGTATTTAGATATTGTTAAGTTTTCTCATAAATTTGCAATTATAGCAAATGTTGGTGAATTTAAATATGTATTTCTGAAAATATGCAAAAACAAATTAGCTATACTAATGCCATTACTATGAACCAATTGTACATAGTTGCATATTAGGGCATTATGTTAGTGCTGTAACTAACTAGAAAAAGTTATGCGAAATGCTGAAGTCTAATGAGCAGTAATAATGTTTATAGTGATAATTATAATGTTAAATGCTTTCTTTATATTAATCATACAATTTATACTGTACTTACAACCCGTTATCGTAATAGAAGTAGATTTCATACATTTTATATAATATACCATTTCGTGTCCACATTGGAGTGGCGTCGTCATATTTTTCAAGATAATTAATACTTTATAAAATAATCAGATAGACTTCAGATGTTTAATAGACTGGTAGCCCGTGCCAAATCCTATATTTTTTAGTATGGTGCCAAATGATATACCAAATGAAATAAGTCAATTTAGTCTATTTCGATTAAAGCAAGTTTTTATACATTGGTTACTAGTAACGTAAATATTTATGTACAACGAATAATTATTGTCACAATTTTTCATGAAATGGACGATGATTGTTCATAACTAGGTATATTATAGGTTATGTTTTATTTTCAATTACATTAAGTGAGTTTTGTTTGAATTTTGCAATTTAGATGTACCTACTACAATTTATTTTTTTAATATTTAAACTGTTACACATTAAGGACTATAATTTAGACTTATTATAATCTAAGTATTAATTGTACTGACAGTATGTAAATTAAGATATAAACTTTAAAACTTTCTAATAGATTAATAGATCGTACCTACATTAACATAATATACGACTTTGTATGTATTTGACAGTAGTCGCTTGATCTTTACATATTTAAAGTACGTATAATTTCAAGTGCCTAGAACTTTTAGAATTAGATTTTCTTCATATTTTTTTTATAAAATAATCAAC
This sequence comes from Nemapogon koenigi, assembly GCA_963924495.1. Taxonomy (NCBI): domain Eukaryota; kingdom Metazoa; phylum Arthropoda; class Insecta; order Lepidoptera; family Tineidae; genus Nemapogon; species Nemapogon koenigi. The sequence goes on from OZ004629.1 coordinate 20,941,454, forward strand.
TCTCTTGCTCAATCTAATGTTTTAAATACATTTTAAATTTATTATTATCTCTGGACATTTCATCACTGCGACTATTATTGAAGGATTTTATTACATTTATTTAAATTTTCTCGAATTGTGGATATAATTTGGGTAGTTTAAAAATACACAATGTATGTATTTGTGGAAAATAGTAATTTAGTGTGTGGTATCACAGATAAATTGATAGTTACTCTATTTAATGCCAAAAGCTAAAATGTTGTAGTTAAATGGATTCAATGTCTAAACGTTATATTTTATACTACTATATTACATTTACATGTTTTCAAATTAATTAATGTTAAATTTGTTAATGTTGCTAAAATTTATTTGTTATTTGATCTACTGCTCAGTTACTATTCGTATGATTTTTTTCTGAAAAATTACAGTAGTATGCAACATTAACTTAAGTATTTCGTGAATTTGAAAATTCGATGGGTAATTGTAAATGTATTTGTTGAATAGTGTGGATAACAATGTGAAATGTTTGTGTGTTACAAGATAGATATTGATTTTAATAAATAATAACCATAAACATGTGGTTTTTCTTGAGAACTTTATAGTCCGTTTATGATTTGGTCAATCCGGTGAAACAGCTACAACCAAACAAAGTACACGTCATAATATATATGTCGCAGGGATATTGTCAAAGCCGTGATATTATAATATCACTAGTGAAATTGTAATTGCACGGATCTTTGTCAACCACCTTCATTTTTTACAATTTCACGGACTTTTTTTTAGTGTTATTATAATTTCACTAAGCCCATACAGTGATATTATAATAACACTAGGTAAATTATGAGCGGAGTTTGTGGTGGGGGACTTCGTACGTGGCACATGAATATTTTATCATAGAGCTTCGAAAATACTACAGTGCCCAGTCTGATAAAACGAAAAAACCGGAATGGAGTTTGAACAGGATAATACAGGTAATAAACTTAATAGAAAAATATAAATCTAGAAAAATACAAAAACTTAGATCAGCAGTATCGCCATGCGGCAAAATATGATGTTTTGGATGTCGGAAAGGAAAAAATATTAATTATGAAGCGCGAATTCTTCTCCAGTAATACAAATCCAAACATAAATGTGAAAATGGGAGCCAAATCTTGGCACTTTACCGCAGGACAGTGATTTCGAGAAGGTTTTCTACTTATGAGTATGTATCACTACATATTCATAATTAGAGAGCCACTCATGGGGTTCCCTGTGTTTAATTTCTATTATATTAAAAATTTGTATGTAGATATATATTATTTAATATTGTTTTAATAAATAAATTTTAAGCTAATGTTCAATATTATGATAATAATTCACCGACAAAAGATTTGAGATCTAAATGGGTGCCAAGTTCTGTAGACAATCCTGAAATTTATTTATAAGAAGGTAAGTATAACATTCTTTAGTAAAATATAATACACATTTTTTTGTTTCATTTTCTGCTACAACAATGTTTGCCATTTAAATTTGAATAGTCGAATTATTTACACAAAGCAAATAACTTATGATCTATTGAATCTCAACATTTGACTTGGCTAGTTTAAATTTAAAAAGTCATAAGAGCACGGACTTAAAAAATTTGCACTGAAAAGTAAGAAATAATAAATATTTTGTCGTAGAATTTGAAGACGGTTGGTGCCAAATTAGAAATAACTTAGTTCCCAAATTCACAAATCTAGACAATTCATTAGGAACCTACGATCATCAGTACAAACATAGATAATATTGAACAGATCTTTATCTTCTTAGATGTTTATTACTTTATATCCTAATTTGGCACCAACCGTCTTCAAATTCTACGACGAAATATTTATTATTTCTTACTTTTCAGTGCAAATTTTTGAAGTCGGTACACTTTTTTTTATTAAGTTCTCAAGACTGTTTAAAGCATTTTCTCATTATTTTTATTAATTACAGTTTTTGTTTTCTCTATCTCGTGAAGAAAATTGTTTAATTTTGTGATATACGGGTACACTGTGTTGTGAGACTGTTTATGTAGTGTATTTATAAGTTAAATTATAAAGCAAAAATACGCATGTTTTAAATAGAGCAAAGAATTAATGATTTTTTTTTTATTTAAGTTAAATATATAATTTTATGTTAAAATTACGGTACTAATCTTTCATTATTAAATAATTAATTTCAGAAACCTGTATACTTATTTCTAACTCTATGTTTGCAATATTGACATTGAAAAACGGACCAATCAGTGACCGTCTCACAATCCAACGATGTGCTTATCCAGTGAAATTGTAAAAATATTATTACCTCGCAATATCACTGTATGGGCTTAGTGAAATTATAATAACACTAAAAAAAGTCCGTGAAATTGTAAAAAATGAAGGTGGTTGACAAAGATCCGTGTAATTACAATTTCACTAGTGATATTATAATATCACGGCTTTGACAATATCCCTGCGACATATACACCGTTATACCGTTGAAGGTTCTGATCACCTTCTTGAGACCCCATACTAAGGAACGATCGTGTATCGTTTTATTTCGACGATATCATAATCTTGCCTTTACACTTTTTGTCAGTTGTGCATATAAACAGAACCTGGTGACAAGCCTGAAGCATTCTTTTTTGAAGTCAGTTGTAGCTTTATTGGCACAAGTGAGATTTGAACCTGGGTCCCCCAGTTTCAAATCCAACGTTCTACAAATTACGCTATCGACTCCTATCTACATACTGAAAAACTACTGGTAGATCCATAGCAGCTAGTCCACGGGAACAATAAATTTATTTTCAACAGAAAGTAGATAACTCAAATAGAGTATGTATATTGGCATCAGCTACTAATAAATAGGCATTTGATATGGTGCTGATGATGGTGTCGAACTCTGGTCAGAGGAACTTCTCAATGGGAGTACTACCCAATATGTTATTTTTAGAAGTGCGGATCCTAGGATTAACCAGTCAAATGTCAAAACAAGAGTTCTATCCCCTAAGTCCACAATGGTTTTTGTGGTCTTTTATGCCCACTTTAATCCTTTCATTAAAACAAATACTAAGTGGTACAAGGACCATAAAACTGCACTGACTGCAAAACTGTTGTGCTACTACGGCGGTTAAAACCCTGACTTTTCTAAAATAAATTATACTTTTAATTTCTAATAGATAACATAGAGTTACCTAAAGTTTAAGGTACCTAAGTTGAAAAACAAATAAAACAATAAGTACATTTTACATTTATATTTGCCTGATACGAATATGTACAATCAAATTATGAGATTATAACATTTTATTTTAGGACTTGAAATTGTAGTGTACTAAAATAGATTATTATATTTGATTAAATATTCTTACAATTTACAATTCACTTTTACATTTTTTTTTATTTTATTCTAATGACTAGACATTTAATAATAAAATGCGATACATTGACAATTTATAAGATCAAATTCATGCCGTAAAACTCATCCACCATTTCATCGAACCACCTTGTGTACCTTCCGCAGGGACATCTGTGTCCGTTTCTCGGTCGTCGCGACCTTATTCCATACGGTGGATGACGATTGCCAACGATTTCCTCAAATTCTGACCAATCTTCGTACGACAAGCTGCGCAAACTCCGTATCTGTTCGGGTTCGATACCACGACATATTATATGTCTCAAAGATAAACCTAGAATCATATAATATTATTAAATATTCAAGTAGATAATAACATTTTAAACATTTATATGCAAATAAGGTAATAAAAAAAATAAAAAACAATGATTATGACATATTTTTTTATTACAACGACTTAACCATAATTTAGTGCATAAACTGAAAACAAACCCTTTCTGAAAACAAACCCTTTCTGAAAACAAACTGTATATTAAAATATCGAGGAAAGTGGTAAGGAATTAAAGTTATAATATACCATGGCCCTTATTAAGAATATCGGCGAGAAAATATTTAATCGACTTCTAATTTTCTGAAATTTCCTGTTAATCCTCTCATTGCGTCCCCCACCGCATCTGCTCCTGCACACAAATTAGCACCGGATCTCAGTGCCGACACTGCTCCTTCCCGCGCAGCTTCACTGAACAATTCAAGGCGGACACCCAATTTATCATTCAGGAGGAGAATGTCACGTTTCTTCGCTAACTCCTCTTTCCACAGCGCTGAAACAAAACAAAAATAAGTTTCGCATACATACGTCATTCGCATCTGCCCTAACTTTTTATTCAAAATTGACACAACTAACCATTACATCGACTCATAATTAATAACTTCTAAAGCTGGGGTCCTGTGGTCCGCTTTTGGACAGGCCTGGCCGCGCAGTCGCGTCCGATGAGGCTTGTGTGATGCCCTGTCGTCGCCCGTCCTATCCGTCAGGTGTCGATTTAGTTCAAAGGCACGGCGTCGCTTAACATATCAGTTCCATTATTTGCCATATCATTCCAAGGCCGCGGAACTGCTTGACACGGGCCGCGAGAGGTCTCGATGGGCGTGGCGGCGTCTGGCGCGGCCTGTCAGTCGGCGGGCCGTGGAACCCCAACTTTAGTTATATCTACTAAGTAGATTAGCTTTGCAATAACAAAGGATGTATTTTATCACGTTCACACATAAATTAACTGCAATTGATTTAATTTTATATTAAATCACAAATTCCACTTATAAAATGGAAAAGAACTTCATGAAATTTAAAATAGGCAAGAGACGTCCTTTAGTACAGGTGTCACTCGAAACAATGGGAGGTGCTGGGATAAATCTCGCCTAGGAAGGTTGCATCGATTCTAGACTCTACTTAGGTCATCGCGCCGGCGCTATCTAGGTTCCACGTCAGCGAAGTTGCATTCTAAGCTCATAATTTATTAATAAGTAGTTTCTATCAAAAAATATTTTAGACACCTGCTAGTTAAAAATAGTGTTATTTTTTATTTCAATGTCAAATTATAAAAATAGGGATAAATTAAAAATACAGTCGATCAAGAGACGCTATCTGGTTATTGATCTTAAGTTTTCACAGAGGTCAAAGCATCTGCGCACTGAGCCTTTGACGTCATTACTACTGCATTGCGGCAAACTATTTCTAAAATTTCATTTAGTCTTTGAAATCACCCCTTTTTGGGTAACATCTGTGGATCATTGTATTGTATCAAATAATTTTAGCTAGTAGTAGTAGACAATGATAAAGTATAACTAGTTAACAACGTTTAAGTTAATAACAAATTTTCAAAAAGTCCGCGCTGCTCAGTGCGCTTGCGCGAAATTTGTGCGTCATAGCTAGTGCAACGACAAATTTTATGCATTCGATTTATGTAAAGTGTATTCGATTATATTTTAGAATCGATGATTCTTGCAATATATTTACAAGAATTTTTAATTTTCGCTTTGAAAATAAAAAGTAAAATGTTTCAAAGGGAAAAAATCTATTTTTTTTTATTATTTTAGTACCTACTAGTTTTATGAGTTGATTACAATTTAATTTAGTAACTCAAATATTTTAATGCATACTTACCAATCATCTTTTCCATAGGCATATTTCCACCGTACTCTTTTGGGAGAAGACTCGGGTCAATTTTTAGATCTTTAGGATTTGTGGTTAATTGAACCCTTTTTCTGATTTTCTCGGAGACCAGCGCCATACCAAAGTCTAAAGCGAATTTTACGGTAGGATGTACATTAGTACCGTAGATCTCTTTGTGCCGCATTGGTATTGTTCTCTGAAAAATATTAAACCTTTTTACAAATCGGTTTAGTTTAGAGTTTTATTTTTAATGTATGACATTGCCACATGTAAAAATAGATTGAAATAGCACAATGTTGGTATTACGTTATTGGAAGTACCAACAGCTGCATTTGAACTAAGTTTTTGAAGATTCTAAGAATAAATATTTTACAAAGTCCATTTTCTAATTGTCTTACTTGGTAAATGTTAAAGTTAAATAAATATTTTATTTCCGATGTAATTAGGATGTTAAAAATGTAAACTAATATGTAAAATTTTGTATGACGAATTACATTTATTTCTTTAAATATAACATCTTACACTAATATTTTAAATACATTATACATGCAAGATTTAGATTTTTATTATACTTTATCTATTAATTATATGAAGATGCAGGTGGGGTGACACATCCACTTGTTACGTTTCGTTACGTAAATTGCCCTTATGAAAGAAACTAATTTACTACACTATTAAATTGTGAAACTCTTCTTTACAGCAAAAAAATTGCATTATTAAATAAAGCGGTTTTACAAACAATTATCAAATATTCAATTAATATTTTACGTTTCTTTGCAGGCATTATTACGTGACACATTTAGGTTACTTAAACTAGTTACGCGACTAGGTATTGATAAATAAAGAAAATTAGTTTAAAATCGAATCGATAAAATAATCGGCTCTTGTTTACGTAAATAACACGTACAATATTTGTTTGTTTGTTACTACTACAAACTACTGGACCGATTTGAAAAAATATTTTTGCATTTGATAGCCCAATTCTTGGAGAAGGTGATAAATAGGCTACGCTCTACCCAAGGGGGTGAATTGTATAATTGTATAAATACAACGAGTACAAAGTAGCGGGCAATCACCTAGTTAGTAATAAAGGCTGGTAAAAAATTGCCGCCATTTTGTTTCTAGCGTCCGTCGTTCGGCCATAATCACGTAATAAAATGTTCATTTCGACATCATATTAAAGCTAAACATAAAAAAAATAAATATTAAATGATTATTCCAATCGATTATAATTTGTTTTAAGAAATAGTCGATTATTCAATAAATAACGTTTGATTCATGCAGTGCTACAATAAGTAAATATTTATTTTAAAATAATAAGTGTCACCCGCTCCTTCATATACTAAATAGAGTATAAAATTGTATGCCTTTTTCTCGAATCCTTGTTTGTTAGGTTAGTATGTATGTTTGAATGCGTCAATCACAGCTACTAGTCTAACTCGCAAAGTTTTAAATAAAATATTTATAAATAAAAAAATATTACTATTAGGCTAATTGGGCATTGGCATTTTTATAGTATCAATATACTTACCTATTTATTTTTTGTTAGAACTTATCCGTAGGTATACTGCTTAACTTCTGAGAGGAAACTAATTATTTAGAAATATAAAAAAAAACTCGTGCTGTTTTTTTAATCTTGCAATATGGAGGATATTGCAAGATTAAAAAAACAGCACGAGTTTTTTTTTATATTTCTAAATAATTAGTTTCCTAAATGGAATTAAATAAGTAAAGGCAAGTTGACTGGTCTATCTTACCTCACCATTTTTTACTATTCTCACAGCTTCCTTGGGTGTAAACAATGTGAGGTGAGGAAATCCGACACCGGCACCGTCAGCATAATGCACCACCCCTCTGACTTGTATCTCTTCGTCTTCCAGTAATGTCTCGTAACATATACCCATAACTCGACACATGTCTTGATTTGTAAACTTATACGGATCAAATACACCTGACAAATAAAAAAAAATGTAGGCACTCTTACAACAACAAATAATATAAACGAGGAACACTAAAGTGTATGAGATCAGTTATCGCCACTTGAAATGCTTTATAAAATGTGTATTTTTGTCGGTATCGAGCCATTTTGAAGATTATTTTTCCCTCTAATGACGAAAAATAAACATACAAATGAAATTTAAATGTTTCTTTTAAAATTAGACTAATTTATTTATTTTGTAAAAAAAGACGCTATCTATTGGGTATCAGTTGAACGACGGCAACAACACCACTAACGGTGCGAAGTATTTGCACGATAAATTCGCGATAATATAATAAAGAACGGCCAATCGTAGTTTAAATATGATTATCTTAATTTAATTCACAATGATAAAACTCCGCCACTTGGGTTAGTGTCAACAACAAAACAGGTGGCAAGCCTGTTGCTGTACTTAATGTACTTACCTAGATGTATTACTTCTTAATAAATGTATTCTTACCAGGCCTGTATATGACGACACGTCGTCCCTCTTTGTCTCTGTATGGACTCACAAAAATGTATCTGAAACATTAAATAATAATGTGTTTCTAAAGTTTTTGCCGGCATGGAATTGGATAATTATCCATCCCTCGCCTGGTTTTATAAAATAAAAAGTGTTAATACAGCATAAGAAATAATATATCTATCTCTTTATATATAAAATTCTTCTGTAGGTACTTTGTGTATGTCACTGAACTCCTCCAAACGGCTGGACCGATTTTGAAGTTTTTTTTGTGTGTTTGGGTGAGTACCTGATAGTTTTGACTTTAGATTCACAATTGGACCCGACAGGTGGCGCTGCAACCTGTTCTAGGATTTTTGAACAATACAATTTTTATATTAGAAAATATCCAGGGGCGAAGCGTATGTGTGTGTACGTATGTATGTTTGAGAGCGCCAATCTGCCAAGCCAAACGAACAAATGTTTGAATTTATAAACTTGGCATTAAAAAAATATTATAAAACCGTCTGCCTGTAGGTAAAAAACCGGCCAATTGCGTTACTGTTTTATTATTTATTTCTGAAAGTTTATTTGTCTCGGTACCCGTTATAACATTCATAGAAAGTTTTACTAATTGCAGTATTTCAGAGCTTTGGTAGTTTACTTTAAATAAAGTTACGGGTTGAAGGGAGCAGTTTGCATACCACAAACAAATTGATAATGAAACCTCGTAATCATTTCGAAATACCTGTTTAAAGACACCCTACTCAATGGGCTGGCGGCTGCAGTAAATTTTTTTATATCAACTTTACAAACTCCCTATACCTTTACCCCCCCCCCACCCCGTAAATGAACAAATTAAAATATATAATGTTTTACTACGTTTTAATTGAGATTTCTAACGAGAGTAGATACCAACCTATATAATATACCAAATTTTATCAAATTCAATTTAAAACTGTATACGTTGACAAGTAGTCTAAGTTAATTAGTAGTTTCAAAATTCAGACGGACGGACTGAACGATCTTATAAGAGATACTTGTTTTACTACGGAACCCTAAAAATATAACCTTGCTCTTATTATGTGGCAAACCTTTAATTATTTTCGGTCGGGTTCCGAAGGCTATAGTCACTATCACTACATATTATAAAACAAAGTGCCCAGCCGGACGCGTCTGTCTGTGACATTTTCACGCTGAATAGATTTTCTTTCGGTTTTCATTATTAACAAGTATCAAACATATAATGTTTAGGAGCTGAACATAAACAGTATATAAGTGAATCAAGACGGTAAATAAAGTTAGCCCGAGCGAGTTTTCATGGCGTATGCTATTTAATCCGTCAGATATAATATAACAAAATGATGTAGAAAATAATTGTGTACAATAATATGATCTACAAAAAAATCCGCAGAAGCCCTATCTCAAATATATACATTTTTTTTCTTCACGGATTGCATTACAGCTCCCGCGACCGTGTTACGGTTCCAGGGTACCCAGCGGAAGACCAAGTGTCCCTCGTTTAGCCGATGGTATTTGTGAGGCTATACCTAACGAGTGGCTAGTTCTGTTGAAGTATATTTAGATGGACAAGCCTCTAAGTGTGGTTTGGCGGATTATGTACAAAAGTTTTTAATTAAAAAACCCATTGGTACATGGCCGGGATCCGAAATTGAACCCGGGGTCTGTCTAGTTAATACCAGACGTCTTAACCACCGACGCACCTTATATACATATATATCTCAAATATATAAGTAGTTATAAGAGTATTTAAATTTATGTAGGTATTCAAATTGTTGTAAATCCATATTGTACCCGTGCAAAGCCGGGGCCGAGGTATAGTTAGTATATTAATAAGTTTAGAAATACTAAAGTAGCAAATACTGATAAAATAAATTTAGGGCAAAGGAAATAAACTTTCTAATCTAGATCTACATAGAACTTGATTAACCGGCAATACATTTATCGGGATCACATGTGATTCATCGTTCAAGTAGGTATCTCTGACGGATTAGACAGCATAGACGCCATGAAAACTCAATGGGGCAACTTTTCCCCCGACTTGATTCACTTATATACTGTTAATGCTCAGCTCCTATACATGATAGGTTCATGTTTAATATTCGTAAACCTTCCCGGTGAGTCCACCATCTAATAATGAAAACCACAACAAAATCGGTTTAGTGGTTTTTGGGTAAAAAGGTCACAGACAGACAAACAGAATCATGATTAGAAATAGGTATGATGTTATTCGCAACCCTGTGTCGCAAACTGTGATACTTAGTTGCTACTGGTAACGGTCATTAGAACCCGGCAATCATAAATTCTAAAGTTCAAAACTACTGAACGAAATTTGTAACAAAACGATGGGACGGAGATGTACCTTAGTTTTTATTGTGTTACGGTTCCAGGGTACCTAGCGGAAGTCCAATTATGTATTATTGCTAGTATTTTATCAAAAAAACTACTACAAAAACTACTGATCGCATTTTGTAGCGGTTTTCAGTATTAGATAGGTGGATTCATCCGGAAGGTTTACAAGTATTAATCATGAACCTAAAATATATAGGAGCTGAGCATTTGTAGTATATAAGTGAATCAAGTCGGGGAAAATGTTGGCCCCAGCGAGTTTTCATGGCGTATGCTGTCTAATCCGTCAGAGATTTAACAAAATGATGTACGAAAGAATTATGTAGAATTAAATTATCTACAAAAACGTTTGCGGAAGTATATATCTATCTTTAATAGATAACTAGTTGTAAGCTTATTTATGTAGGTATTGAAATTGTTGCAAACACATATTGTACCCATTAAGCCGGGAGCGGGATCGCTAGTATATTGTAAATTCGAAACTGTGTTTGTTTGTTTGTTTGCCCTTCTTTCACGCCAACCAAACGGAGCAACTGAACGACGTGATTTTGCATAGATATAAATGAGAGGGAGGGGGCTAGGGAGAGTGACATGGGCTATGTTTTATCGCGGAATTGAAAAATTCACAAAAAAGCCGGGGCGGAAATGTAGTATATTATAAACATAATCTGCATTACCCTAAATCAATAAGGTCCATCATCACAGGCAACTTGTAGTCAAGTTGATTAAACAAAACGCCCCACGACTGTCTTAAAAGAAGATATCTCTCAATGGCTTCCTGCGCCATGGGTACACTGAATTTCTTAGTCCTCAGAAACCGTAGAATAAAACTTGCATCTGAAAATTCAAAATGAATATAGGAATTAGTAGTTTAGTTAGTATTAGTAGTATTAGTGCGAACTGGCCCTCATTAGCCACACATTGGTCCGGCAGCGCATCGAAAAGTTCCCATTCCGGCCACCGGATGATCTAGGCGGACCGTTCGTTACAATAATTGGACGAGTCTGTGGTCGGTTTCGGTGGACTGTACGGCCACCTCAACAATCATCGGTTAAAGGAGCAAGATTTTCTCTTCCTCTGGGTAACACATTGATGTGACGGCAATGAGTTTGACAAAACACTTATATAATTTCACAAAAAAGTTAAAAATAATTATCGCTTATGAAATCATAATAGATTTGAAAAATGGTTTCGGTATTATGCAATTAATGAATGCGAGAAGACGATGAATTTTGTGGTAGGTAATGAGATTACTTACCACATAATAAAATTACCTAATATGAAATATATTAGCGCAGACTCATTTCAAATATCAAAATAAATTGTGACCCAATTGTGTATTAATAACATTGAATTGTGGACATTTATTATATCAAGAGATTGAGTCTCTGTCGATATAACTTATCTTTGTAAAAAAATATTTTGTGTACAATTTTCACCACAAATACAAAATTTTCTTTCTTTAAGTATTAAAATAAAAACTCTGTAACTTTTAATTTTCAAAAGTCTGCCATACTTAACATATTATCATTTTACCAAAGTAATAAATTGTGCATATAAATATAATTAATTAGCAAAACTTTACAATTTATTATAATGATCCAAATAAGTGATCCAGTTATTTAAAAATATTTTTAAATCGTGTGAGGTTAGCATACTTAGTACCGCGACACTAAATGCCCGGCCCTATAATGTCCGAGCAAATCCGTGTACTGTCTTCGCCCGACCCAGCAATTTGCTCGGCATTCTTGGGCCGGGCATTCCTTGGCTGGTACTAATTGGTGCGGACCCGTCGTGTTTGGCCTTTGAGTCAAAACGAAAGATACCACGGTCCTAACTGTGCTAACCCCACTGGGACTAGCATATAAATATGCAGCTAGAAGTTGTATCATATGTCATCAAATACATAAAATATCTGTAAGTTATTGTAAATGAAATATTATTTTTAAAAAAACTTACCTAATCGAACGCAATTAATTCTTGGGTTTTGTTTTAGCCAAATCCTTATAGCTTCAAGAGCCTGTGATCTGCTGTTTGTGGTTTCACGTAGTTCGTCCTCTGCTACTTTTTGTGTGTCTTCAGAAAGAGGGCAGTTATACTCGTCTGCCTCTGTGAGATACCGCTTGACGAGACGACGAGCCGTCATTTTCTCTAAAAAGAAAATTTATATTCGTATTAGGTACTGCGGGCGTATAACGATCTATTAAAGAACTGCATTGTTATTTGGTACCACACAATTACAGCTCGTTTACTTCTTTAAGTTCTTCTATCACGAAATGATAAGGAAATCTCTCAAACAAAAAATTTTAACGATTCCTTAGCTATCAAATTGCGCTTAAATGCCTATATCTATAGTTTGTTGTATGGGGATATCCAATTTCTCTGTAAATATTGAACCTGTGTCACTGTAATTTAGCATATAGTTACTTATTCAATATCTAAGTCAAATAGCCGTTATTTTTTCAATTGGTTTTATTGAATAGGAAATATGGGTGGTAAAATAAAGGATTATTTTTCCCCTGTTTTCTCTTTCACAAAGCTCTTAAATTTTATTATATAATTAAATTGTTTTAAAGTGCTGTTATACCATTACCCTTCAAATATATACATCGCGTTTTTTTGTAGCTTATTGAAAATTTAAAATAAAAAATATTTTATAATTTTTTAATTGGTGGATGTGGATTATTTAGTTACAGAGAAATTTAGAATAGTTTATCCCAGAAAAATTATGGATATAAGAGCCTTAATAGCAGGTACTAAAGGCACTACATATATCATCATCATCATCATCATCATCAACCTTTTAAGATCCACTGCTGGATCATGGTCTCCCTCTAGTGCACCATTTTTAGTGGTGCATTGAGAGGAATTGCCATAGTCACCACGCTTGGCAGGCGGATTGGTGACCGGACCGTGCCCTCCGGAGCACGAGGAGTCGATTTAAGCACATATTCTTAAAGAAAATTGGTGCTTAGCATTTTGGCAAGGGGTAGGATTCGAACTCGGGACCTCCGGTTTCAAGTCCACCGTCCTACCAATTAGGCTATCGACTACCTTATATATACGATGTACTAATATTTAGAAGGTTTGCTGTATGAATTGACTTACAGTATAAGAGAGCAAAAATCGTATTTTATATTCTGAATGCGTGGGGTAAGTAAGACTGTCCATTTGTTTATTTGTTTTTATTAGAATATATTTATATTAAATCCTAATTGCAAATAAAATTACCTTACAGCTCCCGAAACTGTGTTACCGGTCCCAGGGTAATTTATTTTAATTTAACTTTTATAAATAATTAAATAATTTGCTATGAAAACAGTTATTTTTTCTCTGAGAAAATTATTATAAACATTGACTTGACGTCATGGTATTTATATATCACTTTTCTAATAAAAATGCAATGCAAAAATGCAATTATCAGTAATTATTTTACAATTATCTATAGAGGAAACAAAATTAAATGATTATAATCTTCTTTATGAAATGCAATAACGATTTCTAAACAGATCAATACCGGCTCAGAGTAAAGTATACAAAGAAATATTGCCGTTGCTTTGCCCCACTCATTCATTTCTTAACTCACCACTAGGTCATTCGAGCTTGAGTAATAAGTAATTGATATATATTTTTTGTTCTGTTACGTAAGTGACATTCAAACTTTATAGCGGAATAGCTAGTACCATTTACCGTGACCGTACAAGATGTGATGCAAAATATTTAATAAGCTTTAGGATTTTGTATTATTTCGTTAAAAAAATGCTTGTAGTGGGAGAGCTGTAATGTAAGGCATTATAGGCACAGAAGAAACAAATAGGTAGTACATACATACTAATAACATACAGAAGTTTCTCTTATTACATTTATTTGAAGCTTTAATGAAATGTAATTTTTTGGATAAATTTCGTTAAAAGGTGCGAAGTGAGACGTAATAAATATTTTTCTCAAAAAATGCCCTTTTGGTAAACATTCATGTAAAGTATGTAGTATATATCGATCTGTGTCTCTATCTATCATCGCGCCTTTTATCCCAAGAGGGGTAGGTAATGACAATCTCATGTCATTTGTTACGATCCTGACATACCTCTATGGCTTCTTTTATACTTAAATTTTATATACTCGTATATGTAGTACCTACTACTAATAAGATGGACTTTTCATGTAATAAATTACGAATTGGGAATTTTTCTGGGATAAACTATTCCCAATTTCTCTGTAAATAATCCACCTGTGAATTATTTATTGAATATATCTAAGTGAAATAGCTCTTATTTTTTCAATGGGTTTTATTGAAAAGGAAATATGGGTAGTTTAACTTTGCCCCTGCTGTCTCTTTCATAATTTATCACAAAACTCAATTTTTTTTAAAAGCGCTGTTATACCATTACCCTTCAATTATATATGTCGAATTTTTTGGTAGCTTATTGAAAATTTAAAATAATAATTATTTTATTATTTTTGGCAAATTAAAAAAATCATAATTTTTTTTTTTTGATTTTTCAATAAGCTACAAAAAAAAGCGATATATATAATTGAAGACTAATGGTATAAGAGCGCTTTAAAAAAAATTTTGAGTTTTGTGATAGATTATGAAAGAGACAGAAGGGGCAGAATAATCCTTTATTCTACCACCCATATTTCCTATTAAATAAAACTAATTGAAAAAATAACGACTATATCACTTAGATATATTGAATAGGTAACTATATGCTAAATTACAGTGACAAAGGTGGAGTATTTACAGAGAAATTGGTAATAGTAATATCTCCATACAAATTCCCAGTATAGGACCCATTATATATTATATTACACACAAAGATTATTATTTCCTTTCTTTGAAAATATGTATTCAAGAAAATATATAATTAATAACTAAGGTGCGTCGGTGGCGGTTTCGGGAGCTGTAAGGTAACACGTGAAGAAAAAAAAAGAAGTAATTAAACTGTAATTAATAAAATTATTATTATTAATGTTTCCCTATAGTTATGTTTACAACAGTGTAGGAAATAAGAAAATAACATTTTGCATTGTCCTATAAATATAGGTAATAATAATAAACCATACCTAATAATCTAGTTAATTTTCTTATTAAACATTATGAAACGATATAATTAGTTTTATTATTTAGTAGGAAGTGGCATTTTGCGAATATATTATTATGTAACATGCAGAATATTATGTTCACCTCTCCAGCACGAAAATAGCGCTTTTGGTGCGTAAAAACTCCCAAACTGCGTAAAAACAGCTAACCTTAAATAAATTAGTATTTTAAGACCCGTCCCGGCTTCGTACGCGTAGACAACATGTATGACGGAGCATCACCACCACCACCATCACCACCATCAGGCACCACCGATTTGGATGATTTTTTTTTTGTTGTGTTCAAGAAAAAAATTAAAAATTGCCCGGAAAATTTGAAAAATCGGGAAAAACTGAACATGCTTTTTCTATGGGATTTTTGTACGAACTCATGACCGTAATCGGGGATGAAAGTTAATATGGATTTCACGGACCAAGTTTATAATATTATTAGGTTAGGTATAGGGTTTATTAATAGGTAAGGGTCATCATCATCATCAACATTTTAAGATCCACTGCTGGATCATTGGTCTCTTTCTAGCGCACCATTTTAGTGGTGCTCATTGAGAGGAATTGCCATAGTCATCACGCTTGGCAGGCAGGTTGGTGACCGGACGCCGGCTTTACCTGCCCTCCGAAGCACGAGGAGTCGATTTAAGCACATATTCTTAAAGAAAATTGGTGCTTAGCATTTTGGCAGCGAGTAGGATTTGAACCCGGGGCCTCCGGTTTCAAGTCCACCGACTTACCAATTAGGCTATCGATTACCTAGGTAAGGGTAAGTTATAGATAATATTATGACTCCCTCTAAAATAGTTTTTCTGATTTATAATTACGCTAGTTCAAAAACTGTATCATTTAATATAATTATTCGTACTCCTCAATGTCGCTAAACGATATTCATCATAATATCATATTGAACCGGTCCATTAGATCACAACTTCTCGAGATTGACCCTTCTATTACTTACAACCGTCTATTAGGTAACTAGAAAATATTCTCTGAACTTGAACTGAACTTACGTCAACTGATCTTTAGACGATATTGATTAATACTAGGTAGTAGTATTTTATTTTTATCTTTAAATTAATAATTGTTAGATTTCTTTGAAATGTGACAAGGATTTATGCCGAAGGATTTCAGGTATAAAATGTTAGCCTATATCACTATCCGGCCCTATCTATGTTAAGTTAACTAACTGAGTACCTAGCTATTCAAGCTAAGCTTAAAATCGACTTCTCTATAAAAAAATGTGTAAGAAAGATCACGTCGATCCGTTGCTCTGATTTAACATGAAAGAAGGGCAAACAAATAAACACACACACACGTATGCATTTATAAATATTTATAATACTTAGAATTTTAAGTAAAAGTAAGTGCTTTCCGAGGGCACGTAAAGCCGGCCGTTCGCACTTCTTCTAGAAATAACAGATATTTACGTCTGATAAAGGAGTGACACATCTAGGTCCATTAAGAGGTCTCTATATCCATAATTTGCATGGGAATAAACTATTAAAAATTTCTCTGTAAATAATACCCTGTGTCATTGTAATTTAGCACTAATTCAATATATCTAAGTGAATAGTCGTTATTTTTTCAATTGGTTTTATTGAATTAGGAAATGGGTGGTGAAATAAAGGATTATTTTGCCCCTGTTTTCTCTTACATAATCTGTCGCGCTGTTATACCATTACCTTTCAATAAATATACATCGCGTTTTTTTGTAGCTTAAAAATTATGGATATAGGAGCCCAGCAACAGGCTTGTCACCTGTTCTGTTCAATATGGACAGCTGACAAAAAGTGACACTGTTACCGGTGTATCTGGCCACACCACAAGGTATAAAAGCCGTGAAGTGTGTGTTGTTGAGGATTTTAAGGACCTAGTTTGTAGATATTGAAAACTGCAACTAAACTGTTTAATGTACCCCATCAGTTCGTTTCACAATCATTGTATTATTGTGCACTTTGTGAAAGAACACTGACGGATTTTTGTTGACAAGCATCCAAGGAATCTTCCCCGCCGCCGCGCCGTGGTGATTTTTTACTGTCTTGTGGACCACTTCAACGTACAAGACATTCGTGTCGTTATGTCAGTGGGCACCTAACTAAAGGCCTCCGTAGACTGGCAACTTTTAGTAGCTGCGAACAGCGATTTTTCGTCTGTATCGATACTACAGCGCGTTTTGGCGACTTACTGCGTTGACCTTGATCGACTTGTCTTTTGCGTGAAAAATCTTAACAGCTATCTCGCTCGGGCTGACCGCTTGGAGTTGTTTCTGCTCGCTCAAATGGTAAAATTTTTATTGACCTCAAATGTCAAGTATCCGACAAAAAAAATATTTTTGTGTGGTTTATAATACAGATTTTTAATGTGAGTCTGTGTAAACAATGCCCCCTACGACAGATTGATACTCTCGTTTTGTTAATAAAGCGAAAAACAGCGCAGCTTCATCAGAATCCATGGTAATCCACATATCAGGTTTGCCAATTTTTCATGCAAAATTTCATATGATTAGCGACTAAATAGCCGATCGCAACTAAAAGTGCCGCTAGTCTGCGGAGGCCTTAAATGTTAACTATATACCCTATATTAATATCATTTTATTATAGTCAAGCATATTTCTCAACCTAATGGTTTAAAATAACTGATCCGTGTATGGCCGTATTTACGCACAGAATTACGTGGAAATAAATTAAAATTTGTCTTGAAAATATCCACGCTAAATGCTGCAGCGTTTAACACGCAATGCATTTTTTATTTATATAAGACCAAATTATGAGATGTATATTAAATAATATTAAAATAAAAGAATGACACATATAGGTATCCTATTAGGGTAATCAGGAAAGGTCCTTGTCTTTAAAAATATTTGAAAAAAATACTGACGAGATTTGAGAATCTATTTAATCCATCGGATCCTATTCTCGACAAACATTCATATGGACCGTTAAAAATTCAATAAACAGCTATAAATAGTGCTTTCCTTTTTTTCAAATGATACATAATAATTATATCCCATCCCACTCGTATCTTCTGGTATTAATTTTGAAACCACAGACGAATAAATAAACAAATAAATAAAAATGCAGCTAGAAGAAGCTAAAGAGGTATGTCAAGATCGTAGCAAATGGAATTCGATTGTATCTGCCTATCACTCTTGTTATAGAAGGCGTGATGATAGATAATCTATCTGATAGGTACTTAGCAGTTAGCAAACCTATATATATAACACAAATATTTTTGTACCTTTGTGTTTGTTTAGTTCAACCAGATTTCATCCATAGAATGAAACTTTCGCAGATATCGGTTATGAGTTATGACACGCTTAGAATAAAAGAAATGAAGCAATATCATAAGACGCAACTACTTCTTAACATTTAAAATTAATAGGTAGAAAAATCGGTTAAGGTCGTTTAGTCACTTTCTTACGAGTATGTGTAATAACGAGTGGCGATAATATGGTCAAAGAAGACGAAGAAACAATGTAATATGATAATTTACTGAAGTAACTTCGTCTGCGAATGTAAAAACACAAAATCACAGTCATCTTGACGGCCTTTATACCTTGTGGTTTGGCCAGAGACACCAATAAAAGTGTCCACTTTTTGGCAGTTGTCCGTATTGAAAAGAACAGTTGGCAAGCCTATTGCTGCATTTAATGGACCTAGATGCGTCACTTCTTTAACTGACAGAAATATCTGTTATTTTGAGAAGAAAATATCTGTTGTTATTAAAAATTACATGCCCTCCAAAGCGTGAGGATGAATGTAAATATAAGCTTTTAAATAAATAATAATAAACTATTACACAAATCTAACAAAGAAATTTTACTCATCAATAAAACTCATACCTACTTAATTATTTTATTATGAAAACCTATCATTATCACGATCTTTGCATGCCTCTCTTGCTTCATCCATATCTATAGGTATGTGTAGTATAATTTTTTATTATATTCTGTTTTGGATTTTGCCAATTATATTAATAAGTACTGGAACCGACGAAATAGCAACTTTATATTAATTGTAGTACCTACTATATTATATCTCCGTATTGATCATAGTAATAGTCTTTCATGTAATTTACTATAAAAATATATATTTGTATCAAAAATTTTCAGGGAATAATAAAAAAACTAACACATCTAAAATAATTAAATTAACGAAATTAAAACAAAATTGAAAATAAAATAAAATAAATTTTTAATGTTTTGGATAGATGGTTAACAATTTTATTTTTAATATTATAATTCGCAATATATTTAAACTTTTAACGCACAGCAAGTGGTAAGTAATATAAAAAAATCACTCACCAATGGGCACACAATTTTTCAATAGGCAAGGGACAGCGGTAACTGAAACACCCGTCACCTTTCAATCTCAGTATTAAACTGAGGAATGCAAGACACTATAGCTGGTGCCGTTTGGTTCTCCGCGGTATGGTGTAAACAGAAATTTTGCAAGAAATAATTTAGCTTAGATAAAATTGACGGGCAATGCAATAGTAGTTCTGCAGATGACGTCATTTTTAAATCGGCCAAGTGTAAATGTTAGCTACCAAAATGAAATTAAGACTTTCTATTAGGTAAAATAGAGCGTGTTGAACTGCATTATGTTACGTCTTTGTACATAATGATTATTATCTCGTAATGCAAATTGCGGTAATTTGTAAATTTAATTTTTGTTTTCTATGCAATAGTTTTTTCATACTTTTAGAAGCTTTGCTGACACAAAAGTGTCGTCATCCTAAATGAGCCATTCTGCCCCATTTCTCAATTAATTTGTATAACTGGTAGTACCACGGGGCAGTGGTACTGCTTTTATTACAAATGTGTAGTGCCACGGGACAGGAACGCTACTTTACCTAAACTTCACTTTGTTGTCTGTTGGCATAACTCTGAAAAAGTATTATAATTAAACTACTGCGTAGAAAACAAATTTATCATTAATTTAAAAAAAAACCTAATGTTTAAAATAAAAATATAAAAAACATACCTTAATTTTTACTTTACCTCTACCTACATACCGAATTAATAAACGCTAGCTCGTCTAAATGACATAATGTAAAGGACAAAGTTGACCTATGTTTATCGTTTTTTTATTTGATAAACGTATTACCTACTACTATGTGTATAGGTCAAAAGGCCCCAGAGTACCCAGGGAAGCCGATGGTGTTTATGAGGCTATACCTAACGAGTGGCCAGTTCTAATAGGTCTAAATGTGGTTTGTCGGATTATGTACATAACTTTTAAATTAAAAATAATACTGTGATTTGCGTAGGAATATACCAATTTATATTAGGTATAATATTATTTTATCTAATTCTAGAACAAAAAGTTAGATTTATCTATCTATTCAATGTAATTAATATTCATGTACTGACCTAATCCTTTTACAATCCGTAGCCAAATTGCAAAGACCGCTTTCTGTCATTTTTTATCGGAATTTATGAAAATATGCACCTCAGTAATATGCCTGTAACATTATGGACGGACGGACACAGAAAATAATTTGCTCAGAAGATATCTTCATATAATTGCGTAGAACTGTTGAAATATTAAGTATGTCTGTCTATAGTATGTTTCAAATATGTTTTTGATGTGTAACATATTTTCTCATCTGTTATAGTGTGTGATTTCGTGAAAAGGGACGGAAGTCTGTAACAGGAAGCGAGAAAAGGCGCGCGCACTATTTGATTTGACCAATGAGCGCGCGCGGTGCTGTCAGCCAACAGTGTGTGGCGAGAAAGAGAAAGGGAAATAGAGAAGGAAAACGCATCAGCTGTGCAACCTACAGTGTTGTGTATAAATTTAAGTGTTAATGTTTTCAGGATATAATGTTAATGTTGCTTATTACCAAGGTGAGATGTCAGATGTTACATATCATACGCGACTACTGTAAGGCTCGTTTTAATTAGGTTTTTCATTTCATACATATGAAAAAATTTCATAAAAATCTCCCTGTATTTTAACTTATCATTTTTGTGTTCCGTCCAAGTAGTGAGACTTCAGTGTTTTTCTGTTTGTATGTCATGACTATTTTTCTACCTTAGACTTGAAAGTAGAGGGAGAATTTCAGATATATTCCTACTGTAGATATGTATAAATGTGTGTGACCATATTGTGGGCGGCTGATCATAAATAGTAGCTTTCCGCCCCAGCTTCGCATTTTAAAAATAATTTATTCCGGAGGATTTCCGGTATAAAAAGACATAGTCTATACTCTATGTCACTCTCCAACTAGCTCTTTGCAAAAAAGCACGTCGATCCGTTGCTTTGTTTTTACGTGAAATATTAACAAACAAACAAACACACACACACACTTTCATATTTATGGTATTAGTATATGATAGAAAGATAGGATATCCGAAGATCGCAAGCATTGATTTGAAAATAATTGATAAGCATTTTAAAATCAGTTTTTTAAAAGTACTAGTTGCTGCCCTCTGGGAGAGTGCCCATTTTGATTAATCTATTGAACATTGAAAATTATGCGTAGATTGAGTTAGATTTTTTTCATATCGTTTATTATCAAAAGCCTTTATGACACCAACTGAGTTTCAGAAATTACAAAAAAATCTTTTCCTATAGGTACATTTAGTACGAATAGATTTTAGAAAGAAAGGCGTTTCAAATTAATTTCCAACTTGGATAATTATGTTAAATCATCAAGTAGATGTAAAACTTACCATGACGATATTAGGACAATTTACCGCCGCGCGCTGTCGTGGAATATGCTACATTTTTTTTTATTATAACATTTGTTACTTGACAACAGGTTAGTGAGTGTCAGTAAACAATGTCTTGTGTCAGTTCCATTAAATACTTTACATGAAGTATGTGAAGCTTCATATGATTCATATAAATAATAAGATCGCACCACAAACCTAATAAAGAATCGTAATGTAGTTTGCACCGAGAATATGTAGGTAACTATCTCTGGGCTCACTTATATTGCATCATTATTATGTCACAAGCGCAGACGCGTTGTTTGTGGCCAGTGACCCACTTCGAGCTCTTGCAACTTTAAAGAACTTTGCCACTTTTTGACTAAACGCAACATGCTTTGCGTAGTTAGCTCTGATGAAATTGCATTACAATATTCATCACGCACTCGCGTATGTATATTAAATCAATCATCTGTAGTAGTAGAATATTTGTGCAAGAAACTCGATTAGCTTACCGATTTATATAATAATATATATAAAATTATAAAAAGTCATGAACACTATTTTTGTCAATCTGTGAATCAAATTTCATTAAAATCGGTGCGGTTAAAACTAAATTATTATTTTTTGTTTCACATAGCCATTGCTTTACCAGTCATAGGTATACCTACCTACATAAACCGAGATTATTCATTTATAATAACCGATGGTATTGTCCAAATAAACGTGGTATTAAGGTGAAGGGCCTGCATAGTATAAAACCTGTTCAAATACATCAGCACCATCATGAGCTTTCTATCTTACGGCATGGCCAGCCAGATATACCTATAGTAATAATGCCCACTCTCTGCGAATTTAGCAGTAAAAGTGTCTAGTCAATCGCTGCACTTTATAAACATCCATACTTTTTAGAAGTTTTTTTATGTGTCCTTGAACCAAATATGAGAACTTGAAGAAAATAAATTGGTGCTTAGCACTATCGACGGATAAGGTGAAGGGACTATTGTGGAAATTAAACCGGTTTGTATGGAGAAATAAAAGCTTTAAAATCTGTAATATAAACAACTTAAATTGAACATAATCTGCCAAGTGCGTGTCGGACTTGCACACGAAGGGTTCCGTACACTCAATAGTATGCTTGTTGTTTTATTTAAGAGTATCATTTCAATATCATATCAAAAAGAAATCAATTTGCCCTAACGAAGACATCCCAAAGGAATCAAATGTACAAAAACTTTGGGATGCCCCGTTAGTGCAAAAAATCCATCAAGAGTTGGCCCAAAAGTTCACAAATAATATTGATAAAGCTCGCCTATTAGCTGTCTCTGAAAAGGAATCTGGCTACTGGCTTCATACAATACCAGCAACCAACCTTGGGACCTTACTAGACAATAATACGGTTAGAATCGCAACTGGCATTCGTCTCGGGGCATCGATATGCATGCCACATAAATGTCCGTGTGGTAGCGACGTCAATGCTCTCGGCCTCCATGGACTCTGCTGCCAAAAAAGTGGAGGTCGTTTTTCGCGCCACGGCTCTTTAAATGAAGTTATTAAACGGGCTCTTGCCACCATCAATGTACCAGCTATGCTGGAACCCTGTGGTCTTGTACGTGATGATGGCAAGAGACCGGATGGCATGACGCTGGTGCCTTGGGAGAGGGGTAGGGCCCTAGTATGGGACGCAACTTGTGTTGATACCTTGGCGCCCTCACATCTCTCGAGTACAGCGATAAGAGCCGGGGCAGCTGCAGAAACAGCAGAGACTTGCAAACGGCGCAAGTATATACAAATTGAAAAAGATAATATATTTGTGCCGTTTGCAGTAGAGACTCTAGGTTCATGGGGGCCGAGTGCCAAAAAATTTTATAAAGATATAACACCAAAAATTGTCGTCGCTACGGGTGACAAGAGGGCTGGCTGTTTCTTCGCCCAGAGAATTAGCATAGCTATACAGCGAGGAAATGCAGCCAGCGTTCTTGCCACCATGCCACGCGGACCAAATATTTTTGATTATTAATATTATTTTAGGTTTATATTGTTATGTGTAAAAAATTTTAATGTAATAAAAAAAAGATAATATTTCATTTAAAAAAATAAATAAATAAATAATTTAAGAGTATGCATTATAGTTATACTTGTTAGAGAGAATAATAATTATTGCCATTATTAAGATCGAGCAAAAAACGCCGAATAATGCAGGTTTTTATACCCAGACCCTATTTGTTGTTATAGCGGCCATAGTAATACATACTCTATGAATATTTAAAGTATCTACCTTTTACGATTCAAAAGATATAGCCCTGTGACAGACGGACGGACGGACGGACAGCGGGGCCTTAATAAGGTTCCCATTTGCACCCTTTGGCTACGGAACCATAAAAATGCACCTTATTACTCAATACGACGACAAAACCAATCAAGTGTAGCAAAAATCATTTTAAAAGGAAATGAGGTCGAGGTTAAGCCAACATTATTTAACATATCCGTCGCTCGAGTATGTTCATCTTGTTTTTGGTTCATTATCACTGTCTCTTGAATTACTTTTTAAAGGTCGAACGTGTGACTTTCACAAACTTGACGGCGACTTTATACTGAGGGTATTGTAAATACATCGTATATGGATCCTGGCATATCTCATACACTCTCATCATATTCTTCGTACATGCTCCTCGGCCCATGGAGAGCCGTTTTCCTACCTTGAACATTATAAATACTTATATGTACTAATCTAATGAAATCTTAGTATGGTTACAAAACTCCGCCAAACAAACTTATAATCTTTGTTTTCTGCAGATCGTGATGAGAACCAACATTTTTCTCTTCTTTATTGACGTAGGTGTTTTAGATTGACTACTACAAATATTGATAATGATATAATAAATAATAAATAATGATAATGACCATAGGAAAAAAACATACCTTTACCTATTGAGGATTCTACAGGCTTGCATTATTATTACCAAAAGAAGGACAAATCCTATAAATATCACTGCTATCTCAATTACATCGAAATCAATACAGATGTTTGTTCTTTGATTAGAGTTAGAATTAGCAGTTGACTTTGACTTGGCCATTTTCAATTTAAATCACCTTAAATAAAAATAAATAAAAATAAATATATACTACTAACATAAATAAAATCCACCTTATTTGTATTATTTTCTTAACTCGTCCAATAAATCAAAATTTTAATTTTATAAAAATATTACATAAAACCATTGATATGTATTTATTATTTAACTGAGCAAAGAAAAATAATGTGATGCATTAGTTTAGAAGAGGGTGAGCATATATTTGACGTGACATCTTACGTGTCGACCGAAATGCCAAAAACGTTTATGTCGGTACAGGACCAGCTAAAGAATGCCCGGTCCGAGAATGTCCAACCCTACAATGTGCGAGCCGGGCCAAGACAAGTACACATAATTTGTTTGGTTGGACGGTCCGGCCCGTGCATTCCGTGGCAGGTTCTTGTACGGACATAAACGTTTTTGGCCTTTCGGTCGACACGAAAGATGTCACGTCAAATATATGCTCATCCTCCTGCAGTGTGTGTAATGAAGGGATTTTCAAATTTCAATTTAGTCTCAAGTCAAATAATAAAAATAAACACATTACCTAGTACTACAGTAATTTCCTTATAATTAATGTTAATACAACTTGTAATGCTCGCAATGAGAATAATATCGGCGGAGGAACTTTTAAGACACAATCTGAAAAAATAATTAAAAATTAGATAGGAGTTCTAGTTCGCAACCATTATCTATAATCGAAGCCTTTTTCAATAGGAAAATAAAACATTTCAATATTTAAAAAAAAGTAGATAAGTATACATAATATTGTATTGTTACAATGTAACGATATTGTTCTTAATCAACTCAATAGGTAGTAAATAAACTTATTTGAATAGTTTGTATCCTCTAAGGTTTTGTTTTGTTGGTTTGCATGACATGTGACCAAAATATTTTACCATACGAAACATGATCCTCTTCCATAATCAACTCACACTACTAATTTATTTTTTTTGTTAGTCAACAACCGCAATTTATTGAAATTTACATATTTTTGGTGAATTAAAAATTTTAAATTATTAATTAATACATAATTTTACAATTTAATATTTGACATAAAAAATGACAATGACAAAACATACTAAAGCAAAGATCAAATTATTTATTTATCAACGTCCTAGCGGAACCATCATTATTTAAAAAAATCTTTGCACTCCCCAATTATAAACGCGAGAGTTTGTATGGATGTAGTAGTAGATGGTAGGGGTAGGGGTACTTGGTACTTTGGTACTTGGTGATCGGCTCGTTTTCCGCAACTCGACGTCTAAAGGCGCCTATTTTGCGTGTGGTGGGAACTACATCACTCTTCCCATCCCAGCTCCTCCAAAAGGCCCAGCAGACCTCCGATGTTGTTGCAGGCCTCCAGTAGCGTTCCAAAGGAACCGAGGTGTTTCATTCTATATACGGCCACTCCCTCGCACTCTAGGAGTATGTGAGCAGCCGTTTCTTCAGTCAACATGCAAGCCCTGCATAACGGACTATCTGTAATGCCAATGTTATATAAGTGTTTGTTAAAAGGACCATGACCAGTGATGGCTTGAGTCACCGATCTTAGTTGGGTTCTTTTTAGTTTCAAGATATTTTTTAAGAGTCTTGTGTTTATGGTTGGTAGAGCTGCCCTGGTTTGTCTACATTCCATAAGATTATGCCATTCGAGATTGTGCATGTATTTTGTTCTCTGTTTGAGTTGTGATGCAAACCAGCCGCTAGGCAGGGGCACTAGGGGCTCGGGGCCAATTACAGACATGCTTGCACCGGCTCTCGATAGCTCATCTGCCGCGTCATTTCCGCGGGAGTTGCTATGACCTTTGATCCATTGTATGGTTAAGGTGTTATTACGGTTACATACCTTGTTTAGTGCTGTATGACACTCAAGTATGAGACCTGATTTAAATTTATTGCTTACCAGGGCTTGTAGGACAGATTTACTGTCCGACAGTATGCGAATAGACTGGTTGTTTACCTTCCTCTTGGTTATCGCAAATGCCGCTAGGCAGATTGCCATACATTCTGCCTGGAACACTGTATTGCTCGTGCCCAGTGGTGTGGAAGTACTTATGTGTAGGTCAGTGAAAATTCTCAAGTCGGTCATGTTGAGTCCGTCTTTCACTTCCTCAGACAGCTGTATCTTATATTTCTTATCAAATATATACTTTACCGGTATTCTGTCATTTTTGGATTCTGCCAGTGGCAGGTCAGACATTATAGTTTCCAAAAGTGAAGTGTGCGTGGTACCAGTGTGTTTCCATAGTCCAAGTGACTTTAGTCTGTATGCTGAAGCCGCTGCCTCCTGCTGCATAAACAGGTGCATAAACATAATTTCGAGAGCTGATGTTGGTGTAGTCCTCATACAGCCGGTTATGGCCATGCAGGGCATTCTCTGAAATTGTTGTAGTTTGGATATGACAGTGATCAGTCGTGTCCGTGACCACCATACAACTGCTCCGTAGCATAGTATAGGTCTTATCACAGCAGTGTATAGCCACATGCATATTTTGGGGGTAAGTCCCCACTTTTTCCCCATCATTCTGCGGCATTGCCAGAATGTTATACTTGCCTTATTTATTTTATTGTCTAGATGCTTGTTCCAGTTCAGTTTACTGTCCAGGATAACACCTAGGTATTTTACATCGCTGGAAAGTTTCAGTTCCGTATTGAATAACGTTGGTAGTCTATACTTACCCAAATTACGTTTGTTAGTGAACATCACCATCTCGGTCTTTGTGACGTTTACCGATAGCTCATACTTGTGGCACCATTTTTCTACCGTGTGTAGGGCAGATTGCATGACTTCACAAATGGTGCCGGCAAATTTACCTGATATTAGGATAGTGAGATCATCAGCATATCCTATTGTGTAGAAATGTTTACCATTTAGTGACGCAATGAGGTCGTTAACCACGAGGTTCCACAGGAGTGGCGACAGTACACCTCCTTGCGGACATCCTTTGGCTACTATGGCTCCTCCTTCATGGCCTGTATTGGATCTAATTACCCTTTTACTTAGTATGTTGATGATCCAATCTGTGATTGCCGCATCGACATTGTGCCTAGTCAGCGCGGTTTTGATACTAGAGAAGCTTGTTTTGTCAAAGGCCCCTTCGATGTCGATGAAGGTACCTAGACACAGTCCTTTGACATTTATCGCCTCCTCAATTTTGCCAACTACTTTATGTAGCGCAGACTCAGTGGATTTGCCTGAGGAGTAGGCGTGTTGGTTCGGGTGCATAGGTACCCTTAGAAGAGTATTGTCTCTAATGTCTCTGTCGATTAACCTCTCCAATAACTGCATTGAAAGCGAGGCTATTATAAAACTATGTTTAACTTTATGAATTATAGCTTTGTCAAGTGGCGCTTGAAAATTTTACGGAAAAGATATATATATATATATATATATATCTTATAATATATATATATATATATTTACAGTAAAGTTATATGCGCAATAAAAATTCACTTCCATAATTATAAAAGGTGTACTAAAACATGAAACATAAATTACCCTTAATTTTTTTACACTTATTAAAATGGCGTTAATTTGGACGAGCATAAATGATTATAATTTCACATTTTTTACATTTTTGTCTCCATAAAAGTATGAAAGTTATCTTAATTCTGAATATTAACTGACTTATGACCTAGAACAATTTCGTCTGATTAATAGAGTTTTAATAGCTGTTAAGAAGGTAGATCAACGTTTATACAGACAATATTAAGCTTGTTTTACACTTATTCAGCTACCATGTTTCTATTATACAAATTAAAGCATTTTATTGATCGCTGATTTTATTTTGTGCCCAAATTGCTTGAATGACAGCTGTGTAAGTGTTTATACAAACATTAACCAGTCACCTATTTCAGCTTAGGTTTACAGAAATGCTTTTATACAATGATTATTCAGCCAATCTGTGTTGCTTGGTATGTGTCGTGAAAACGTAACAACGGGTAAAAGCTCTTATTCTGAGGGTAAAACTCGTCCACAAGTTTTGATACGTAGCATCATACATCTATACTAATAATAATCTATCTATCCATACTAATCTATATACTAATATAATAAAGCTGACTTTGTTTGTTTGAAAAGTCTGGAACTACCAGTCGGATTGAAAAAAAAAATTGCATTTGATAGCCCAATTATAGGCTATATAACATCATGCTAAGACCTAAGAGTAATATCTAGTAATACTAATATCGTAATGTATGCACTTCCAGCCAGGCCAGAGTGTGAACGGACAGACGGAAATAATCTATACCTACTAATAATAAAGCTCCAGAATTTCTTTGTTTGTTTGTTTGAGCGGATTTGAAAAATTCTTTTTGCATTTGATTTGGGCTATTTTACATCACGTTACCATACCCTATAAAGGGGGTGAAATGGGGTTTAAACGTTTTTATGGAAAATCGTATTCCCTGCGTGTAGAAACTTGAAGCTTGGTACAAATACTCTTCAATACAAATAATAAAACACGTCTTTTAAAAACAACCCTTAACGGGGTGTTGAAGTTTGTATAGGGAAAATGTTGTATTGTTCCGATGTACTTGAAACTATAGTTAATTGTATTGTGATGTAATCTTGATGTAGTATTGGTTGGCGCTGGTATTTGGAAGTAACATTACATTCTAAATAGTATTGTATTTTGTTTTACTTTTTATTTTGTTTTAGTTTTGTTTTTTCTTTGCATATCTTGTTTTGAATGTACTTAGGTATGTATAAACTATATTTTTGGATAGCGTCACTGACCATATGACTGTTATTTTTTAAATATGTATCTATGTTGTAGTAATGTTTGTTGTATGGTTGTTTGTTGTCCAGAATAACATAAAATAAAATAATAATGTGCCACTTTCTGTATTTTGCATACCAGGAATCTGGTGAAAGTACCTAGGCTTTCTGCAATTAAATATCTTTCTTTCTTTCTTTCTAACTAGAGGACATAGGAGGTGACGTAAAGAAGGATTTTTTTGAAAAATCAACCCTAAGTAGAGGTGCAACGGCGGGGTAATAATTTGTCTAATTCGAATTTGTACCGCATTTCAAAAAAATTCACGGGGACGGGAATATCAGGTACCTACCAAAAATATACACCTATGCAGTTATGAACCTCTGTTTCACGGAGCAACTACAGTATGGGTAGGTATAAAATAAAATTAAGGGAAACTTTTTGCGTATTTACATACATTACGTCACTATTCCTAATACAATGCGTACGAAGTCGCGGACAACTGCTAGTAAACTTATATAAAAGCTCGGTTTCTACCATTTGGCTACGGAATCCTAAAAAGGAACGGGCGGAAATTCCTATATCTATGCTAATTTGGCTAATACATAAGTTATTGACAAGACAGTTCAAGACACTATGTGCTATGTGCGAAATTGTGAATTTCAAGTCCCTATATCTCATTTCGTTAGAAGCTAGAGACTGCGAAATACAAACGGACGTACATACAGACAGACATTGTTCCTTCTTGGTACACAACCCTAAAAAGTAATTTATAGGTAGCGTACTCTGAAATTTTATCATAAGCTTTCTACTAAATGGAATTTTTGCTTGCTAACTTTAATAAGACAATTAAAGTAGCAGCCATGAGAAAGGTCTTGCTTATAAGATATTGACTGTCAATCTTATATCCGATGTGTGTGACAAATTTTTTATTGTATTAAATTAAATATAATTAGGCGGCGAACGTTAGGTATATAGGTAAGTATAATATTTTAATTATTTATCCAAAACACATGAAAAACCCTAAACAAAACACATTCATATATATTATAATCTAGGTATGTAGGTACTCAAAAGAATAATAACACCCTAATGATACGTACCACCATACCATACAAGAATAAATACCGATAAATCAATGTTTTAAACCGCCCTTGCGCCCCTAATTTTTTTCTCACACTCCGTCTTTGGGCCACGGTAATAAAATATGTGGGTAAAATCATATTTTATCTAGCAGTTTGCCTGTGGGACCCATACGAACTTTCAAAACTTAGTATAAAACACGTTTCTTGTATGGAAATTCCCTTTAATTTTTAACTATAACTATTGTATTTTAATATTTATTTTGTTTTTATAGCGGCCATATACACACTCTGTGAAAATTTCAAGTTTCTATTAGGGTTCAAGAGGTGACAGAAGGAAGGACAACGGAGCCTTAGTATCACATAGGGTTTCCGTTGTCACCCTTTGAGTACGGAACCCTAAAAAAGCCTATTATTTTATCAAATTTCATCATATTATTCGGTTCAGTAGGTTAGCCGTGTAAGCGTAACAGACAGACAGGCAGTGTTACTTTCGTATTTATAACTAGAACATCTGTCACTTACTGCGCAGTACAAAATCTTAAAATAAATAGGTAGGTATTTGTACTGCGCAGTAGTTGACATATATTCAAGTTAATTGCCGGGAATTATACTTATGGACTATCGTATTATGGACGGATGTGCGAATATCAAGTCCCTATCTTGCTACGTTTAGTTGTGTCAGACAGAAGGACAGACAGACATGGTTGGTACAACAATAATAGGTCTATTTTTGGTGTTCACAGTTTGATGGATCGCTACAAGAATATTTTGTAGAATAGTTGCTCGATAATAAATAGTGTCGGGTGTGGGGTAGCCAGGCCGGGTAGATGGGTAGGTATTGCAGGAAAACTCGTAGTAAACTTTCACCATTCGTTTATTGGTCGAATTAACAAGGAAGGAACAAACAGGAACAGCAAAAGAACAACCAGTAAAAGCATCCGTAAGGAGCCAAGGAGAAGGAGCCGTAAGGAGAAGGAGAAGGAGAAGGAGCGCACTGTAATAAAAATGAACTACACATTACTACAGGGCGTTAAGCTATTGAAGTAAAACAATACAAAGTATGATAAAAATACTTACAATACTTATTTGCGCTCCTTTTATATAAACATAGATATTAGTTCTTGAATACTGATTCAATACATTTTATATAGTTATTTACTTAGTTGATAAAATAGAAATATAATAAATTTTACAATTGGCAGAGTAACTGCCTAAGTCAACAGTTTGTGAAGGAATGAGTAAAATTTTAATTTAGGTTCCACACATTGAATATTTGAAAATAACATACAATGTTCTATTGAATTAAAATGAACAATATCGTGTTCTAAAATCAAAATAAATGCTATTTATGATGGCCAGCTTGTAAGCGGCCAGGAAAATAAGGTCGTATCATCACAATAGGTATTTTATTACTTCTATAATACCATAACTTTTTTTGATTAAATAGATTATTATTAATATATCTACCATGGACAAACATTTTTTAGGTTGTCAACACTGAACACTTTTTGTGAATTTCATAAACAAGACAAGCAAACGTCAT
The DNA here is from genome assembly GCA_963924495.1 of Nemapogon koenigi. Taxonomy (NCBI): domain Eukaryota; kingdom Metazoa; phylum Arthropoda; class Insecta; order Lepidoptera; family Tineidae; genus Nemapogon; species Nemapogon koenigi. The sequence continues at coordinate 20,973,901 of OZ004629.1, forward strand.
TAACGTCAGTCAGTCGGTGGCGGCAATTTGTCCTCTTTGGGTGGCGGGTGGCGGGGCGTGCGCGTGTTTCATTTTTTTCAATTTTCACTTTTTCAATTTCACTCACTGCACAGTGTCGGTAGATGCCCCGCTTTTCTTTATTATTTAGTGTATGAGATATTTGCGCACAATTAAATCATTTCATTAATTAATTATTTCGTAGTTTTGATATAAAATTATTGGTGTATTTCAATTAATTGTATTAGGTTTCAACTTCTAAGTTTTTTGCCTGACGCCGGTTGGCATCGTAAATTCTTTCGTTATTATTGAATTATACTTGAACAATATGAATAACTCAGCGGCTCGGGTAAGCTACCTACCAATAATCTCTTCAGTAACTATTACCAACCTATCATAATTATAATTAATGGAATATGGTGTGGAGGCTCTTAATGCTTGGAAATTAAATTACCGTCCCGATTAAATTAGGAAGGAAATTAATAAGCATTTTTAATGGTTACTACTATATAACCTCAAAATTTTATATAGGTACAATTTTTATTTCTACCTGTGATTATTAATAAAATGCTAAATTAAATATACGTTAATGAGAGTGAGAAATAACTTTTGTAACTGATACCAAGAGTCCAACTTGTGACAGGTTGGCGAGATATTTGCTGAAGCAGGTACCTCATTCAAAAAGTTAGCGGAGATGACAGCAGCCCTCCATCCTGTAGTGGAGTCTCAACCTGGGTATGTAGTATTCCAAATTTTAAGTTATATCTACATGTATAACATTTGATGGGTACTTCTTAACCTAAGATTTTTTTACAGTTATCAAACTTTATCAACTCCCATATGGTTTGAATCCATATTATTAAATCTAATGCTCATTAATATTATTTTATTCAACTCGCATAAATCACAGAACTGTATGTAATAATATAATATAATAATAATATAGCCTTTTATTTCTGAGCTTTACAAAATAAAACCAAATATAATGTTTGACTAAATTAAATCCCTAATCTCAGTGTGCCTTTTGGCATAGGCCTCCTCCAACTCCTTCCAGTGACCCCTGTCTCTTGCCACCCATGTCCAGTATGGTCCAGCAGTGAGCTTCAAGTCGTCCTCCCATCTCCTCAAAGGCCGTCCTCTAGCCCTCTTTCTGTCCCTCGGGTGCCAAAGGGTGACCATATGGCTCCATTTGTTTACTTTGCACCGTATAGCATGTCCAGCCCATCTCCACTTTCTCGAGTCTATGCTGGCAAGAATGTCTGTGATTCTGGTCCTTGATCTAATTACTGAACTACTGATTTTATCTATTAGCTTCAGCCCTAGCATGCTCCTTTCCATGGCTCGTTGGCATCTTGAAAGTTTTTCCCTTTGGTCTGTAGTTAAGGCCCATGTTTCACATCCGTAGGTTATACATGGGAGGACACATGTATTAAAAGTTTTACTTTTTATATTTATGGCCAGGTCTTTGCTTTTCATAATCTCCTTTAGTGCCCAGTATTTTCTCCAGCCATAGGTTATCCTTTTATCGATTTCATTACTCATCTGATCTTCGAGGGAAATTATTTGACCCAAGTAAACATATTCCCTTACATATTCTAGTTTCAGTCCTTCTACAACCATTTCTACCTCTCTTGAGTTTGTCATCAGTTTCGTTTTATTTGGGTTCAGTATCAGTCCTACTTCTTTACTTTTTCCTGCTAGGTCTCTTAACATATGCTCCAACACTAGTGGATCTTCTTCAAGCAATACTATGTCATCAGCAAATCTTAGATGGTTAAGGCGTAATCCGTTTATGTTTAGACCCAAGTGTTCCCAGTCCATTTTTCTAAAGATTTGTTCGAGCACTGCTGAGAACAACTTCGGTGATAGTGGGTCTCCTTGTCTAACTCCTCTTTTGATTGGGAAATTTTGGCCAGTCTTTTCTAGTTTTATGCTACTTTTACTTTTTTCGCAAACATTTCTAATGAAGTTGATATAGACTTCGTTGACTCCTTGTTGCCTCAAACTTGACCATATGTATGTGTGATTGATACTGTCAAATGCTTTGGAATAATCAATGAAGGCAAGATATAGCGGTTTCTGGAACTCTTTATACTTCTGTACCAGTTGTTTCACTGTGTGGATATGATCAATTGTGTTAAAGTTTTTTCTGAATCCAGCCTGTTCTATGGGCTGGTTATCATCGAGTGTTCTTGTTATTCTTTCCAGTATCACCTTTGCAAAAAACTTGTACACATTTGACATTAGGCTTATTGGTCTGTAGTTGCCGATATCGTCTTTGTCGCCTTTTTTGTGCAGCAAGATGATAAAAGATTCTCCCCATTGGTTTGGAATAATTTCTGTGCGTAATATTTCATTAAAAATTGCTGTTAGAATTGGGCCAATCTCTTCCACTGTTCCTCTTAACAATTCGTTAGGGATCCTGTCCGGCCCGGGTGCTTTGTCTAGTTTTTGAGAGTTGATTGCCTTCTCTACCTCTGCAGTGAGTATATGGGGTACAGGGTCATTTTGTTCTGATGGCACTGATTGGTCAGTGTCAATCTCTAGCATTGTGTTAGAATCAGAGTACAGAACTGTATGTAATGAGCATTTATGAAGTGAAAACTTCTTTAGGCGCTTTGAGCAATTTTTGGTAAGGGAAAATATTATGGGTAGGGTATTAATGTCTGGGCAGGATATTGTTTACTGGCTTCCACGTACATGTTTGAGTCAGGCATTTTTATGCATTAAGATTTTTTCGAAAGGAAAACTTCTTTAGGCGTGCTCTAGATGGTGATATGGCTTGGCTTTCCAATCTACACATCACTTGAATAATTCTGATATTATAATGAATTTGGGCAAAGTGTATAGGTATGTAGAGAGATCCAGGGAGTTCAGTTTGAAACTTCCAAATTGTTTTTAGTTTCTTGAGACATATTTATAAAAATAACTTTTTTAAGAGTAATTGACATGTTTTCATTTTTAACAAGTTACCCTAAGTCGAAATCCGTTTCGAGGTGTTCGTATATCTAATACCTTTTTTTCCTTAGGGATTGCCTTACGGTTGCAGGATTCCTAGCAGAAAACCAAGTCTCTTTCTTTTTTCCGATGGTATTTGTGAGCTATCGGATACCATACATATTTTTGTGAACGTTTTTATTAGATATTTATTGAAATATTTTAAAAAACCCTTGTGGTGTGGCACACTAGGAAGAATGTACATTTGCGCGCTCTATAATGTAAAAAATATAAGCTGTTAGGCAAGTAAGTGTCCAGTCCAAGTATGCCAAATCTACATTTGTATAGGGGATTTCCTGATTCCGTCAGCTATATTTGATACATTTGTTTTATTTACAGCAGCACATCACTGCAGTCTCGTAGACTTTAGTACATGAAAATAGTGTATGTCTGGACATTAGTTACCATGTTTTTGCAGGTGGGAACAAAACAGGAAATGAATGGATCTAATTTACCCTCCAGTTCATTTTTGTGGAAAATTAATTAACAATTACGAGATTTGAGATAACAATAATATAATAACAACAACAACCAAAGAGTAATACAGTATATAAAAGATATATTCAGTCAATGTCATCTTCTTTTTCTTCTTTTCTATTATGGCTCCATCAGGGTAAATGATGATTTGCCAATGTCAAGTTTCAACAAATTATTACTTGTGAAAAGGAGTGGTCGGTGAGAAAGATTTATTGTTCCTTTCTCTATACATGTTTGGCTCTTGTTAGTTTCCAGAGCACATAATATGTTTCTGCCAATGTCTGTGATCTCGGTGACAGCACTTAGCCAATGTCATTAAATCACAGGCTGATAATAACAAACTTGTTTAGTTTGTGTGAGCTAAGGTAAATGCGGTATGCTTCCTAAAACTATAAAGTATATTTTAGAATGAATCAATTTTCAAAATTAGTTTTGAGTGATTGTAAATAAAAAAATTCAAAATAAATAAATAAATATTTGTTTTGTAAGTACTTACTTTCTAAGGAGCATAAAGAACATTGGATTAAAATTTGAAATCTTGTGAATTGGTTAGGTTACGGGGTCGTCTATAAATAACAATTAAGGGTCCTATACTGGGAATTTGTATGGAGATATTACTATTCCCAATTTCTCTGTAAATACTCCACCTGTGTCACTGTAATTTAGCATAAATATAGAAAGAAGCGAAAAGAACATTGCTACCCACTGATCAACTTGACATTGGCAAATCATCAGAAACACTGATAGAGCCATAATAAAATAAGAAGAATATTTATGTAGGTAGTACATAATCAGGCAAACTGTGACAATAAATATTTAAAATCAAAACATAATAATGATATAGCCATTTATTTCTGAGCTTCATAAATTAAAAGTTTAAAAGTATATAGGTATATTTGACTGAATTAAGTCTCTAAGCTCAATGTGCCTTTAAGCGTAATATGCCTCCTCCAATTCCTTCCAGTGGCCCCTGTCTTTTGCTACCCGTGTCCAGCATGGCCCAGCAGTGAGCTTGAGGTTGTACTCCCATCTTCTCAAAGGCCGTCCTCTAGCCATCTTTCTGTCCCTCGGGTGCCAAAGGGCTTCATTTGTTTGTTTTGCACCACACAGTGTGTCCCTCTGTCTTGAGTCTATGCTGGCAAGAATGTTTGCGATTTTGGTCCTCAATCTAATTTCTGAACGTTTGTCTTTTAGCTTCAGCCCTTGCATGCTCCTTTTTCCAGTATTAAGTTACTTTTGCTTTTTTCGTAGATATTTTTGATGAGGTTAACATAGACTTCGTTGACTCCTTGTTGCCTCAGACATGTAGACATGTGATTGATATAATCAAATGATTTAGAAAATCAAAACAACAATAACACAAATATAACCAAATTATTGAGACACATATAGGCAATGAAGATGCTAACCGAATACTGATGTGAATGGAGAAGCAAGTGGGGCATCACATTCCAGCCAGGTGCAGACCAGAGATAATGTAGGTAGTACATTCAAAATTATTTGAAAAAGGCATAGGTAGTCACGGGGACTGCCAACAGTGGTTTTAAATTTATAAGTATATAACATATAAGGACTTTCCAATATAAGTGTTTTCTAAATGCTTCTCCCCCGCATTCCCCAAAGCCCTTTAGTGAAGACTGCAAGTTTCAGAAACCCATAATTTGTGAGAAAATCAATATTGAAAAACATAACCTCAAAGCCAGAAATATCATAATATATTAAGGGTCCTATATTGGGAATTTTTCTGGGATAAACTATTCCCAATTTCTCTGTAAATAATCCACCTGTGTCACTGTAATTTAGCATATAGTTACTTATTGAATATATCTAAGTAAAATAGTCGTTATTTTTTCAATTGATTTTATTTAATAGGAAATATGGGTGGTAGAATAAAGGATTATTCTGCCCCTTCTGTCTCTTTCATAATCTATCACAAAACTTTAATTTTTTTTTAAAGCGATCTTATACCATTAGTCTTCAATTATATATATCGCTTTTCTTTGTAGCTTATTGAAAATTCAAAAAAAAAAATTTTAATGATTTTTTAATTTGCCAAAAATAATAAAATTATTATTATTTTAAATTTTCAATAAGCTACCAAAAAATTCGACATATATAATTGAAGGGTAATGGTATAACAGCGCTTTTAAAAAAAATTAGAGTTTTGTGATAAATTATGAAAGAGCCAGCAGGGGCATAGTTAAACTACCCATATTTCCTATTCAATAAAACCCATTGAAAAAATAAGAGCTATTTCACTTAGATATATTCAATAAGTAACTATATGCTAAATTACAGTGACACAGGTGGATTATTTACAGAGAAATTGGGAATAGTTTATCCCAGAAAAATTCCCAATATAGGACCCTTAATATATTATGATATTTCTGGCTTT